>JAHHZJ010006056.1:0-52590 GCA_021437245.1 Aegilops speltoides | reverse complement strand
TCAAACACCGCCACCATCGCTCGGATGCACCTTGTAGAAACACTCTATGTCGGTGGACCCGCCATGCGCCCATAGTCACCGAGTGAATCACCGAGCTCCATATGCAAGCATCCTCATCGCTGTCGGCACTCTAGAGATGGGGGTAAATCCAAGAGCGCCAAAGGCAATCCATCTTGCACTTGAAGTAGAGGTTTAATCCCTGATGGAATTCACAATCTCGAGGAAGAGCTGCTCATCCGACAACAAGACTGGAATGTTCTTCGCCATGAAGTGGAGCATCGGCGAAGTAGTCGGAGTAGAGCCTCGTAAGAGTCTTTTGGCAGACGAGCAAGTCGGTTCTTTTGTTTTCACCCGCCCGGGCGCCGAGCCACCTCGACGCTGCTTTTCATTGCGCCACATAGAGCTGGATGGTGGCGAAAGCACCATCGATGCTCTTCTTCCGGACGCTGCCACAAGCTCTCCTCCCAAAGAGCGCCGGGTCTTCCTCTTCCTCATCGGAGTCCATCGCCGAAATCAATCAAATGCCAAACACCTTGCGCGTGTAGGATCGAAAGTATGTCTAGAGGGGGGGATTAGACTACTTGACAATATAAAATTCAGCCTTTTGATTAAGACAAGTTTTGGCAGATTTCAAGATGATGATCAAGTCAAGTATCACCCTACACATGCAATTCTAGAGTATTGGCAGCGGAAAGTAAATTGCACATGTAGTAAAGAGAGGTGGAGAAGAGCAAACGCAATTTGGAGACACGGAGATTTTTCTCGTGGTTCCGATAGGTGGTGCTATCGCCAATCCACGCTGATGGAGACTTCAACCCACGGAGGGTAACGGCCGCGAGAGTCCACGGAGGGCTCCACCCACTAAGGGTCCACGAAGAAGCAACCTTGTCTATGCCATCATGGCATACGCCCACGGAGGACTAGCCTTACTGGGTAGATCTTCACGAAGTAGGCGATCTCCTTGCCCTTACAAACTTCTTGGTTCAACTCCACATCTCGACGGAGGCTCCCAAGCGACACCTAACCAATCTAGGAGGCACCACCTCCAAAAGGTAATAGATGGTGTTGATGATGATGAACTCCTTGCTCTTGTGCTTCAAATGATAATCTCCCCAACACTCAACTCTCCTCACCGATTTGGCTGTGGTGGAAGAAAGGATTGAGTGGAAAGCAACTTGGGAAGGCTAGAAATCAAGTTTCATATGGTGGGAGGAGCAACTTGATCTCAACACAAGGGTAGGTAGTTTTCTTCGTAAATGTAAGGTAGGAGTGGTAGTTCTTTCGATGGCTCTCCACTAATGAAGAGGAGGTGGAGGGTATTTATAGCCTCCACACAAAATCCAACTGCTACACACATTTGACCAATCTCGGTCGACCGGTTGACAACTCGGTGAGACCGAAAGTTCAAATCTTAGAACGTTGGGATTTTCGGGGGACCGAAAATACAATCTCGTGAGTCCGATTCTTCCAAAGACTAGGGTTTGCCAATCTCGGTGGGACCGACTTTATCATCTCGGTGACACCGATTTGATGACGTATGTTATGTGCTTGGCAACACTAGTTTCGTGAGACCGAGTTTGGAATCGAAAATCCAAATATCTAGGGTTTGGCTTTGTGGCTGAGGTGGTTCATCTCGCAGGACTGAGTTTTGGAAATCGGTGGACCGAGATTACTTATGAGTGTATGTTGGAATGAAAGATTGTCGATAGTTTGGGAGATGTATCACTAAGCACTTTGAGCAACCAGATCATTAACATAACCTCATCCCTTTAATAGTATTGGCTTTCCTATAGACTCAATGTGATCTTGGATCACTAAACCAAAATGGAGTCTTGAGCTTTTGCCAATGTTTTCCTTAGCATTTTGAGGGGTCCACATCTTCACCATTGCCATACCCATATCACTGAACTTTCTCAAATGTTCTCAAGAAACTATTAGTTCAATGATATATATGTTGTTATTAATTACCAAAACCACCCGGGATTAGTTGCACTTTCAATCTCCCCTTTTGGTAATTGATGACAACATATAGATCAAAGCTCACAAATGATATAATCAATGAATAATATCGTCGCTTTGAGAAGTATGTGATAAGCAAGAGCTCCCTAAATTTGTGCATTATTTAAGATTTATGCTTGAATGCAAATGCACAATCGATTAGGATCATGGGTCACTCTTCCATGTCACATACATCTTGGTGGAGCGCACAAATGATAAGAATGAATAGCATGCACCCAATCACCAAGACATGAGTAAATGGTCATACAAGATATGAATAGCATATGATAAGCATTAAGCACACATTAAGGCATAGTACTACCAAGCACTCATCAAAGTAGAGCAAACGAGTATCAAACACACTAATGTCTCAAAAACTCAAAAGTATCTCAAAAAGACCGCAAATGAAACAAAAGAGCAAAAGCGAGCACTCTCTCTCGAAGTCCTATGATCTATACACTTTCCCCTTTGGCAACAAGTTACCAAAAGTTCGAAGGTATAGAGCTAAACGTCACTAGGGACTCACGCGGCTCCTGCTCCGGGTTGATGGAGTTGAGATAGCTGATCCGCAAAGGCTTCACTGATGTCCGTGGAGCTGGAGGAGGGACACCGAGCCGAGCCGAACCGATGGAGCTGTGGAGGTGCCGATGTCAGAGTCCTCGTGTCCGCCATCGAATAGCAATGATCGGGTCTGATTGGAACCGAGCAGCTGTTCATCATCATCCCGGACTAGGTCATCTTGCATCTCACGCATGAGCTCTTCCTTCTCCTCTTAGCTTCTCGATATTCCGCCTCAAGCTTGTTGACAAGGACTTGCACTTCAGCCACCTTCACATCCAGAGCATGGATCTTGTCTTCAACAATCCTCTCAAGACTCTCCCGAGATCGCATAATGCCGGCCAGCGTTGTTCAATTCTTCCGGTAGCTTCAAGGAGCTGCTCTCCAACACTCTTGGTTTTGTTGCCGCCGCCGCTTCCTTCTCAGCTTTGGCTTGTTTGGCAGCTTCAGACTTTGCTTGACCTTCAACAGACGTGGATCATCCTCATCCATCACAACTTCATTGTCCTCATGCTCAAAGGTGGCAAGTGTGGTCTATCCAACAAGTAGGTGCCCGTGCAAACTTGGCATTGATAAGCATCCAATGTGCGGGCAAATCCACACCGACCTCTTCTCGTCCGCAGTCCTCTTGATAGTCTCAACTATCGTGTCCATCACCTTGAAAGGTGCCTTCGATCTAGTATATGCAGCATGTTGATAGAATAGCCTCTTATCATGCGATGATCTCCTGACTTGGGCATCAAGGTATGCCTCGTAATTGTGTTTGTGGTAGGAGACCTGCCTGGAGATGATACACTGAGCCGAGCTTCCAGATTTCCACATCCTTGGCTGGTACCTCATTGTACATATTTTTCATAGACTCATGGTTTTTCTTGGGAATTCCATAGACATCAACATCATCATCTCTCTCAAGACCGGAGCATTCAGAAGGCAGCCCATTCTTCAACAGCTTGAAGAGAATCTCCGACCTTCACCATCCATACAATCCTCGCCATCCGGATAGAAATGAGTTGTGGCATAGAATTGCATGATCATCTCATCATTCCAATCATTCTCGACCAACGAAATCAGCAACACCACATGCAAGAAGCTCTCATGCACATGTGGAAAGAAGTCTCTCGTGTTTTCACTATCAATGTATGCCCAACAACATATCTAGTGTCTCGCAATAATGGGCTTCTTGTCCATAAGCACAGCCTCATAGAAATCTCGCCGCTTCTCTCGTGTGGAACCTTGGGTCAACAAAGCAGTCCTTCTCCTCACAAAGATATGGATCAGCTTGTCTCCATAGCCCGAGACCTCTATCCTTTCTTTCCTTCATGTTTTCAGCTCGAGGATGAGCATCATTGTGAATTGGCAATTTCGACGGAGTTTCAAGAACACAGTGCCTCATCATCCGACTCACCGGTGGCACATTGTCTTTCTTCTTCTCTCTCAAGCAGGAATGTTTCTCACTGCTTTTTGGGCTTGGCAGCAGGTTTGGCTTGAGCTGCCTTTGCTGGAGCAGATGGCTTAGACTTTGAAGGTGCTCCCGCCTCGATGGCATCACCCATGAACTTAGGCTTCGAGGAGGAGGCTGTGGAGCTTCTCATCCTCATCATCATCATCTCGCCGCTTCATCATGCACAATCCTCTTCCTCTTGGAAGTTTTCTTCACCTTGCTTGAGGTTTCTTCTTCCATGCTCAGCTTCTTGGCAACAAGGGACTTCTTCACTTTATCGGTGCCTTTCTTGGTTTGTCGCCCTTGATGCTCTTTTGGCAACCACTTTCCTCTTAGGCTTAGATGAGATCTCTTCCTCAGAATGAAATCGAATCTTCTTCATCGTAATTCTTCTTCTTCCCGCCCCGTGGCAGCAGGAGGCAAACCACTTGGTGTGCTCCTCTCACCATCATCGTAAAAGCTGCCGCCTCGTGACTAGTGCCTCGCCTCGAATCTCAAAGAATTGGTGATTCAGACTGTTCGCTGTCACTAGCATCCGATATGGCCGACAACCCGTGAATAGATTAGGTATAGGCGTAATAGAAGAGTTATCACAAACTGCAGAAGATTTTGCAAAAAATGAGTTCAAATTTCAGTTTTAGGTTTTCACGTAATGCATTTCGTCGACCGAGTCTAAAATTCGTGAATCCGGTGTCCTAATGTACATTCACACCACTTTCGGTTGACCGATGGGGTTTCGGTCCCGCCGAAAACACTAGGGTTTCACTAAATCCTCATTTCGTCGCACCGATTTGCACAACCTCGTTGGACCGAAAGTGCAAAGGCAATGGCTAGAGGCCAAATCGGTCATACCGAGAATGTAAAATCGGTCTCACCGAGATGTGTTCGCGGAAACCTAACCCTAAAACTTTTACTCAATTTCGCTCTAAGAACTAATCGCTGGATAGGAAGATCTCAAACGTGGCAAGAAGCTAGGCAAACCAATCGTGCATAGAATCGAGGTTGAAGCACGAGAGGATCAAACTCACCCTAACTTGGTGGAGTTCTCACGGCGGCAACGGCGCTGAGAGATTGTCCGCTGACGGCGACGGAGACCGCGCGAGGGCGCATGTGCGATGACGGAGACGATCCGAGACCACGGCGACGGCAAAGAAAGGGTTTGGGGGCAAGACGCTTTGAAGAATGAATCAACGCGCTGCCTCCTCGTATATATACCTTTAGTTGTCGGTGGGACCGAAGTTGTAAACTCGTGGCACCGAGATGGTTAATCGCAAGCAGCTACACACTTCGTCACGCCGAATTTGTAACTCGGTTTCACCGAGGTGAAAACCTAGATCAATCCAAGTGCTTTCGGTCCGTCCGATTTGAGGGGTTGGTCTGACCGAAAATACTTAGAAGGTTTTGGAAGTTTAGTCTTAGACGGATCGGTGGCCTCGAAAGTGCTCCTCACCGGTGGGTCCGAAAATGACTTGATCAAAGTTTGTGATATAAGCATGAATAGAATTTGAGACAAGAAAGCATAGATAGCTAGGAGGAACTTAGGCATTCTTGTCCATCCATTTGGTCAAAAGAAAAATCCAAAAGACCAAAGCAACAAATGGATGTCCTCGAATGGATAAAATTATGCATCCAACATGCTCACACAATAAGATAGCAAATGAAATATGTGTCAAACATGCACAAACAAAACACTAGCTACTATCACACAATTTGTCGATGACTAGGTCATCTATATATGAGTATATTGATTTAGGAGTCAAATGAGAACATTTGATCATAGGTCATACTCATCGCTTAAGCACAAGTGGGGTTACCACTTTACATAAAGCATTAATGTGTTCACATCATTTGAAGATGCTTTAGCTCAATTCTTTAGAGCAAAGCTCCCTTGATGTGAGAACCCTTTAAAGGGTCAAACTAACCTTGGGTTGTCGAGAAGACTTCATGTAGATGTTGAAGATGTGGATGCTCAATGTTGATGAAGATCATCAAGAGTTGGGAGCAATCCTTTGATTCGGCACTTTCAATACCTACATGGGTTAGTCCCACAAGGAACAAACAAGGATATCCATGGACATAGATTGAAGTTCACAATAGATGATGTCCATGAAAGCAATGATTACCTTGTCCCTTGACTTACCAACAAGAGGGTTTGTGACTCCATGAACTAGTGCAAGATGTGGAAGTTGATTGCACAAGTTCTTGCCAAAATGAATGTGAGTGAAGTATGTTGGCGGAGTCACCCTCAAGAACTCTCTAGTTCTTCTTCTTCGATCCACATCATCTTGATGGGAATCCTTGGGGTAGTAGTTGAGCTTGACGAAGTAGAACTTGAAGTTTCCTTGGGAACCCACTTGACCATGGCTTTGGGTGCTTCAATAAATGCATCAATCTCCTCTTGAAGCTTGTCCTTGCCTTTTAGCTTGTGGTCTTGTGGTGGAAGGTCATCTTGAGCTTGTTCCACATTGGAAGAAGTAGGATCATACTTCTCCTTTGAGAAACAAACTTTGGAGTGGATATTGACCTTCTTCCCATTCAACACCCTCGGCGCTGAACTTTCGCCAAAACCAATTCCTTGATTCTTCCGTGCCTTCCTTGCTTAAGTAACAATTTCTCAAAGTTCTTGCTTCCGCAAGGCTCTTGTAGACACCTTTCTATAATCCCTTTCAATAAACTATTTTCTTGCTCAAGTGTAACTTGGCTTGAAACATTGTTAGTGGAATCAAGAGAACTACTAGAAGCAACAATATTGATTTAGCATGGTTATTGTTACTACTAGATGAAGAATTTTTCTTATGCTTGTCATGCTTAGTTTTAATAGGTGGCAAGAAATTAGACAAGAGAAGTCGCTTGGCAAGATATGAAGAACTCTTCTTTCAAGATCGCCATTGATAGCTTTAGAAACTCATGTTCTTGCTCTAGATTGAGCTTCTCGGTTAGCTTCTCATGAGATCTTAGGAGCTCTCTATGATCTTCTTGAGTTGTTTCATGAGCTAACTTAAGAGTGTTTAGTTCTTTAGTTAACGCTCAATCTCCTTCATAGCATTGTCATTCACTTTTCTCGACTATAAAGACTACTAGCATGTTCATCATTACTAGGCTCACTAGATTTGTCATGTAAAAGCTCATCTTCACCAAGCAAGTCATCCTCATCACTATCAAAGTCAATGAATTCAGGGTGTGATACCTTGGGGCCTTTTGCCATGAAGCATCTTCCAATTCCTCATTTGGTGAATCAAATAAGTCATAGGAGTTGGAGTTGGAGGATACGAGAGCAAGACCGCAACACCTTCATCTTGATCAGATTCGAGTTGGAGTGATAGCTTCTTTCGAATGATTGTCTGAGTCGGAGCCGAGACCCATTCACCTACATGAGCTTGATGTTTTCTTCTTGTGTAGCTCCTTGATGACTTGTCTTTCCTTTCCGAATCCTTGCTTCTCCGAGAGGATCTTCGCTCATAACGATCATCTCTACTCCTTCTCTCTTCCGAGGTGACTCTTCTCTGAGCTTCTTCTTCTTGGAGATTCTTCTTCTCTTGTGGGGAGCCGAACACTCATTTGAGTAGTGTCCGGTCTTCCACAATTGTAGCAGCTTTCGATCACGACTAGAAGATCTCTTTTCATCATATGATCTAGACTTTGAGCTTCTTTCCTTGCTTCTACTCTTGTAGAATTTGTTGAAGTTCTTCACCATTAGGCTTATCTCTTCATTGGAAACTAGCTTGTCACTTGAGGTTGTGGGAGCTTCAACTGTAGCTTTGTAAGCACCACTTGACTTGTTGTGAAGCTCTTCCTTATCTTTAAGTGTCATCTCATGAGCAACAATTCTTCCAATGACTTCGTAGGCTTGAGATTCTTGTAGTTTGGCATCATTTGGATCAAAGTGCACACGGTGTCATACTTTCCATCCAAAGCTCGAGAATCTTCTTGATGATGAATCGGTCGGTCATTTCTTCGCTTCCTAAGCCGGCAATCTCATTTGTGATGAGAGCAAGCCTAGAGTACATTTCAGCGACTCTTCACCTTCCTTCATCTTGAACTTGTCAAGTCGACCTTGAAGAACATCTAGCTTTGATTCCTTCACGGACTCGGTACCTTCGCATTTCACCAAAGTATCCCAAATCTCTTTTGCATTCTCAAGACGGCTGATTTTGTTGAACTCCTCGACACAAAGCATTGAAGAGAATGTCACAAGCTTGAGCATTGTTTTGCAACATCCGCAATTCATCCGTCAGAGCTTCACGATCCGAACTTTTCCTTCCTCAAGAATTCACCTTGCAAGCCAACACAAATAATGCCCCATGCGGCAGGGTTATGTCCAAGAATATGCATTTTCATTTTATGCTTCCAACTAGCAAAGTTTGAACCATCAAAGTAAGGACCTCTACAAAAATTACCCTCACTAGACGCCATACTCTCCTAGGTTGTGAAACCAAGCTTATGGAGTCCAATGCAATGGAAACCAATACAATGGAGACCAAAGCTCTGATACCACTTGTAGGATCGAAAGTATGTCTAGAGGGGGGTGATTAGACTACTTGACAATATAAAAATTCAGCCTTTTGATTAAGACAAGTTTTGGCAGATTTCAAGATGATGATCAAGTCAAGTATCACCCTACACATGCAATTCTAGAGTATTGGCAGCGGAAAGTAAATTGCACATGTAGTAAAGAGAGGTGGAGAAGAGCAAACGCAATTTGGAGACACGGAGATTTTTCTCGTGGTTCCGATAGGTGGTGCTATCGCCAATCCACGCTGATGGAGACTTCAACCCACGGAGGGTAACGGCCACGAGAGTCCACGGAGGGCTCCACCCACGAAGGGTCCACGAAGAAGCAACCTTGTCTATGCCATCATGGCATACGCCCACGGAGGACTAGCCTTACTCGGGTAGATCTTCACGAAGTAGGCGATCTCCTTGCCCTTACAAACTTCTTGGTTCAACTCCACATCTCGACGGAGGCTCCCAAGCGACACCTAACCAATCTAGGAGGCACCACCTCCAAAAGGTAATAGATGGTGTTGATGATGATGAACTCCTTGCTCTTGTGCTTCAAATGATAATCTCCCCAACACTCAACTCTCCTCACCGATTTGGCTGTGGTGGAAGAAAGGATTGAGTGGAAAGCAACTTGGGAAGGCTAGAAATCAAGTTTCATATGGTGGGAGGAGCAACTTGATCTCAACACAAGGGTAGGTAGTTTTCTTCTCGTAAATGTAAGGTAGGAGTGGTAGTTCTTTCTCGATGGCTCTCTCACGAATGAAGAGGAGGTGGAGGGTATTTATAGCCTCCACACAAAATCCAACTGCTACACACATTTGACCAATCTCTGGCCGACTCAAGTTGACAACTCGGTGAGACCGAAAGTTCAATTCTTAGAACGTTGGGATTTTCGTGGACCGAAAATACAATCTCGGTGAGTCCGATTCTTCCAAAGACTAGGGTTTTCCAATCTCGGTGGGACCGACTTTTATCATCTCGGTGACACCGATTTGATGACGTATGTTACGGCTTGGCAACACTAGTTTCGTGAGACCGAGTTTGGAATCGAAAATCCAAATATCTAGGGTTTGGCTTTGTGGCTGAGGTGGTTCATCTCGCAGACTGAAGTTTTGGAAATCGGTGGGACCGAGATTACTTATGAGTGTATGTTGGAATGAAAGATTGCTGATGGTTTGGGAGATGTATCACTAAGCACTTTGAGCAACCAGATCATTAACATAACCTCATCCCTTTAATAGTATTGGCTTTCCTATAGACTCAATGTGATCTTGGATCACTAAACCAAAATGGAGTCTTGAGCTTTTGCCAATGTTTTCCTTAGCATTTTGAGGGGTCCACATCTTCAATATTGCCATACCCATATCATCGAACTTTCTGAAATGTTCTCAAGAAACTATTAGTTCAATGATATATATGTTGTTATTAATTACCCAAACCACCCGGGGATTAGTTGCACTTTCACTATTGCAGGAGCAGATGCAAACGTTATGAACGTTTGGCTAGCTCAATATGATGACTGCTTGATAGTTTAGTGCACCATGCTTAACGGCTTAGAATCGGGACTTCAAACACGTTTTGAACGTCATGGACCATATGAGATGTTCCAGGAGTTGAAGTTAATATTTCCAGGAAATACCCGAGTTGAGAGATATGAAGTCTCCAACAAGTTCTATATCTAAAAGATGGAGGAGAATCGCCCAACTAGTGAGCATGTGCTCAGATTGTCTGGGTACTTCAATCGCTTGAATCAAGTGGGAGTTAATCTTCCGATAAGATAGTGATTGACAGAGTTCTTTCTAGTCACCATCACCAAGTTAGTAGAACTTCGTGATGAACTATAGTATGCAAAGGATGAAAAAACGATTCCCGAGCTCTTCGTGATGTTGAAATCGATGAAGGTAGAAATCAAAAAGGAGCATCAAGTGTTGATGATTGACAAGACCACTAGTTTCAAGAAAAGGGCAAAGGGAAAGAAAGGGAACTTCAACTAGAATGACAAGCAAGTTGTCACTCCCACGAAGAAGCCCAAAGCTAGACCATAGCCTGAAACTGAGTGCTTACACTGCAAAGAAAATGGTCACTGGAAGCGGAAATGCGCTGAATATTTGGTGGATAAGAAGGATGGCAAAGTGAGCAAGGGTATATTTGATATACAGTGTTATTGATGTGTGCCTTACTAGTGTTTATAGTAGCCCCGAGTATTTGATACTTGTTCGGTTAAAGATTAGTAACTCAAACAGAGTTACGTAATAAACAGAGACTAGTTGAAAGGGAAGTGACGATGAGTGTTGGAAGTCGCTCCAAGATTGATATGATCATCATCGCACACTCTCTATACTTTTGGGATTAGTGTTAAACCTAAATAAATGTTATTTGGCGCTTATGCTGAGCATGAATATGATTTGATCATGTTTATTGCAATACGCTTATTCATTTAAAGTCGAGAATAATTGTTGTTCTGCTTACATGAATAAAACCTTCAACTGGTCATACACCCAATGAAAATAGTTTGTTGGATCTCGATCGTAGTGATACACATATTCATAATATTGATGCCAAAAGATGCAAAGTTAATAATGATAGTGCAACTTATTTGTGGCAATCGCCGCTTTTGGGTCATATCGGTGTAAAGCGATGAAGAAACTCCATGAAGATGGATTTTCGAATCACTTGGTTATGAATCATTTGATGCTTGCGTAACCGTGCCTTTTGGGCAAGATGACTCAAACTCCATTCTCCGAACAATGGAACGAGCTATCGACTTGTTGGAAATAATACATACCGATGTATGCGGTCCAATGAGTGTTGATGCTCGTGGCGGTATCGTTATTTTCTCGACCTTCACAGATGATTTGAGCAGATATGCGATATCTACTTAATGAAGCACAAGTCCTAAACACTTGAAAAGTTCAAAGAATTTCAGAGTGAAGTGGAGAATCATCGTAACAAGAAAATAAAATTTCTACAATCTGATCAGAGAGAAGAATATTTGAGTTACGAAGTTTGGTCTTCAATTAAAACAATGTGGAATAGTTTCACAACTCACGCCACCTCGAACACCACAACGTTATGGTGTGTCCGAACGTCAGAATCGCACTTTATTGGATATGGTGCGATCTATGATGTCTCCTACTGATTTACCATTATCGCTTTTGGGGTTATGCATTAGAGACAGCTGCATTCACGCTAAAAGGGCCCCATCTAAACTGCTGAGATGACACCATATGAACTGTGGTTTAGCAAGGAACCCAAGTTGTCGCTTTCTAAAGTTTGGGGCTATGATGCTTATGTGAAAAGTTTCATCCTCGATAAGCTCAAACACAAATCGGAGAAGTGCGTCTTCATAGAATACCCAAAGGAAACTGTTGGGTACACCTTCTATCACAGATTTGAAGGCAAAACATTCAAGGTTAAGAATGGATACTTTCTAGAGAAGAAGTTTCTCTCGAAAGAAGTGAGGGGAGGAAAGTAGAACTTGATGAGGTAATCTGTATCTTCTCACGAAATGGAAAATAGTTCATCACCGAAATCAGTTCCAAGTGATTCCTACACCAATTAGTGAGGAAGCTAATGATGATGATCATGAAACTTCAGATCAAGTTACTACAGTAACCTCGTAGAGGTCTTCCAGAGTACGGCACGCACTGTAGTGGTACGGTAATCCTGTTCGAAAGTCATGTTACTAGACCATGATAAACCTATGAACTATGAGGAAGCGATGATGAGCCCTCGATTCCGCAAAATGGTCGGAGGCCATGAAATCTGAGATAGGATCCATGTATGAGAACAAAGTGTGGACTTTGGTGGACTTGTTCGATGATCGGCAATGCCATAGAAAATAAATGGATCTTCAAGTGGAAGATGACGCTGATAGTAGTGTTACTATCTATAAAGCTCGACTTGTCGCAAAAGGGTTTTTCGACAAGTTCAAGATGTTGAATACAATGAGATTTTCTCACCAGATCGATGCTTAAATCTGTCCGAATCATGTTAGCAATTGCCACATTTTATGAAATCTGCAAATGGATGTCAAAACTGCATTCCTTAATGGATTTATTAAAGAAGAGTTGTATATGATGCAACCGAAGGTTTTGTCAATCCTAAAGATGCTAACAAAGTGTGCAAGCTCCAGCAATCCATCAATGGACTGGTGCAAGCATCTCGGAGTTGGAATATACGCTTTGATGAGTTGATCAAAGCATATGGTTTTATACAGACTTTTGGAAAGGCATGTATTTACAAGAAAGTGAGTGGGAGCACTACAGCATTTTTGATAAGTATATGTGAATGACATATTGTTGATTGGAAATAATGTAGAATTATTCTGCAAAGCATAAAGGACTGTCTGAAAGGAGTTTTTTCAAAGAAAGACCTCGGTAAAGCTACTGACATATTGAGCATCGAGATCTATTGAGATAGATCAAGACGCTTGATAAGATTTTCAATGAGTACATACCTTGACAAGATTTTGAAGTAGTTCAAAATGGAACAGTAAAGAAAGAGTTCTTGCCTCAGGTTGCAAAGGTATGAAATTGAGTAAGACTCAAATCCCACCACAGCAGTAAAATAGAAAGAGAATGAAAAGTCATTCCCTATGCCTCACCATAGGTACTACAAAGTATGCCATGCTATGGACCGCACCTATTGTATACTCTTGCCCTGGTTTGGCAAGGAGTACAATAGTGATCTAGGAGTAGATCACTAGGCATTGTCAAAATTAACCTTAGTGAGAACTAAGGAAATATTTCTCGATTATGGAGGTGATAAAAGAGCCCGTCAGAAAGAGTTACATTGGTGCATCTTTTACACCGATCCAGATGACTCTAAGTCTCAACTGGATACATATTGAAAGTGGGAGCAATTAGGTAGAGTAGCTACTGCAAGAGCATTGTAGACATAGAATATTTGCAAAATACATACGGCTCAATGTGACAAGACCCGCTGACTAAGCTTCTCTCACGAGCAAAACATGATCACACCTTAGTACTCTTTGGGTGTTAATCACATAAGCAATGTGAAGTAGATTATCGACTCTAGTAAACCCTTTGGGTGTTGGTCACATGACGATGTGAACTATGGGTGTTAATCATATACGATATGAATATTGGTGTTAAATCACATGGTGATGTGAACTAGATTATTGACTCTAGTGCAAGTGGGAGATCAAGGAAATATGCCCTAGAGGCAATAATATAGTTATTATTTATTTCCTTATTTCATGATAAATGTTTATTATTCATGCTAGAATTGTATTAACCGAAACATAATACATGTGTGAATACATAGACAAACATAGTGTCACTAGTATGCCTCTACTTGACTAGCTCGTTAATCAAAGATGGTTAAGTTTCCTAACCATAGACATGAGTTATCATTTGATTAACGGATCACATCATTAGGAGAATGATGTGATTGACATGACCCATTCCGTTAGCCTAGCACTTGATCGCTTAGTATGTTGTTATTGCTTTCTTCATGACTTATACATGTTCCTCAGAACTATGAGATTATGCAACTCCTGCTTACCGGAGGAACACTTTGGTGCTACCAAACGTCACAACGAATCGGGTGATTATAAAGGAATACTACAGTGTCTCCAAGGTACATGTTGGGTTGGCGATTTCGAGATTAGGTTTTGTCGCTCCGATTGTCGGAGAGGTATCTCCGGCCCTCTTAGTAATGCACATCACTATAAGCCTTGCAAGCAATGTAGCTAATGAGTTAGTTACGAATGATGCATTACGTAACGAGTAAAGAGACTTGCCGGTAACGAGATTGAACTAGGTATTTTATACCGACGATCAAATCTCGCAAGTAACATACCGATGACAAAGGGAACAACGATGTTGTTATGCGGTTCGACCGATAAAGATCTTCGAGAATATGTGGGAGCCAATATGAGCATCCAGGTTCCGCTTATTGGTTATTGACCGGAGACGGTTCTAGGTCATGTCTACATTGTTCTCGAACCCGTAGGGTCCGCACGCTAAGGTTTCGGCGACAGCTTATATTATGAGTTTATGAGTCTTGATGTACCAAGGAGTTCGAGTCCCGGATGAGATCGACATGACGAGGAGTCTCAAATGGTCGAGATGTAAATATCGATATATTGGACGACTAATCGGAGTTCGAAAGGTTCCAATGATTCGGTATTTTCGAGTACCGAGAGTTACGGAATTCGCCGGGGAGTATATGGGCCTTATTAATATATACGAATAGAGGAGAGAGGCTAAAGGAAGGAGGCCTCGCGCTCTCCGGGTCCGACTTGGACAAGGGGCGAGCCCCCTTCCTTCTTCCTCTCCCCTTTCCGCTTCTCCTACTCCAACAAGGAGGTGGAATCTTACTAGGAATAGGGAGTCCTAGTAGGACTCCACACCGGCGCCGCCTCCTAGGGCCGGCCTCCTCCCCTTGCTCCTTTATATACGGCGGCAGGGGCACCTCATGACACAAGTTGATCTACGGATCGCCTTTAGCTATGTGCGTGCCCTCCACCATATTCCACCTCGGTCATATCGTCGCTGAGTTTAGGCGAAGCCTCGCGCCGTAGAGCATCATCATCGCTACCACGCCGTCAGATCGACGGAACTCATCCCCGACACTTTGCTGGATTGGAGTCCGGGATCGCCATCGAGCTGAACGCAGCTGAACTCGGAGGTGTCGTGACGCTCGTACTTGGATCGGTCGGATCGTGAAGACGTACGACTACATCAACCGCGTTGTCATAATGCTTCCGCTTACGGTCTACGAGGGAACGTGGACAATACTCTCCCCTCTAGTTGCTATGCATCACCATGATCTTGTGTGTGCATAGGAATTTTTTTTGAAATTACTATGTTCCCCAACACTTGTATGATATGAGTCTTTGCTTTTTAGTTTTCCACAATCATCCTTTCTGTACACACCTTTTGGGAGAGACACTGTCGGTGTCAAAACAGGCGGATGTCGGGTAGGGGGTCCCGAACTGTGCGTCTAGGAGGATGGTAACAGGAGACAAGGGACACGATGTTTTACCTGTGTTCGGCCCTTTCGATGGAGGTAAAACCCACGCCCCGCTTGATTAATATTGATGATATGGGTAGTACAAGAGTGGATCTACCACGAGATCAAGGAGGCTAAACCCAAAAGCTAGCCTATGGTATGATTGTTGTAATGTATGTTATGTCATACGGATTAAAGCCCTCCGGTTTATATAGACACCGGAGGAGGCTAGGGTTACACAGTAGTCGGTTACAATGGTAGGAGATCTACATATCCAGACGCCAAGCTTGCCTTCCACGCCAAGGAAAGTCCCATCCGACACGGACGGAGTCTTCAATCTTGTATCTTCAGAGTCTTGGAGTCCGCGGACGATGATAGTCCGCTGTCCGACACCCCCTAGTCCAGACTCCTCAAGAGTCTCCCTAACCAGGCTTCAATGACGATAGGTCCAAAGACGATATAGTCTTCGACGCTGCAAGGCGGTTCTCCTTCAAATTCCATGTACCGCCGTAACAGTTGTCCGGCTTCATCATAATATCGTGCTTCTTGCCTTCTACGCCCAATAATGGCCTTCTTCCACGCGTCGCACAAATGCGAAAAGCCAGGGTGTCTTTATGTTTCACCCCCTAGTCATGCGAGTCATCCACCTACAAAAGAGGCAAAAATCCAGATCCAAACCACACCATCTTCCTTCCGCGAATACTCATCGGAGCGCTTTTGACCTAAAAATCCATTCCACCATGGACCATCGACGCGGCTCCTCTTCTCACGCCTCCCAACAAGCAGCCTCGAGATTGGAGGAGGTGCTCATTACACACAACGAGCTAGTGAAGCTCCAAGCGGGGGATATCTCCTCCGCCTTCATGGTCCCGGTGCTCGAGCCGGCTGGCCACCTACCAAGGTGGGAGGCAAGCGAGGCCACCCCATGTCCCAACAAAGGGAGCGGTATGCTTCATCCCCTATCCGATAAGGGACTCGGATTTCCAATACATCCGCTTTCTCCGCTGGCCTCGAGTTCTACTGACTCCAGCTCCATCACCCACGCCCGCCTCTCTCCGATATCATACTACGAGCTTTTGCGAGCTATTCTGGGCATCGAGCCCCATTTTGCACTGTGGAGGAGGCTGTTCGCCTCGCACTTCGCTCTCACGAGGGATCTATATATCAAGTGGGCGGCGCCGAATATGGCGATTGCCGGACCGGATACCCATCCGTACTTCTAAGAAGGCGCCCGAGACCGGCCTTCGGAGTGGTTTTACATAGAAGACGCTCGCTGCCGACCCAGTCCGATTGGCCTCCCGGAGTTTAGTGCTGCTCTTCAAGAAACGCCAATGGCGCCTCATGAGCCCCGATTGAGGAAAACAAGAGCGCCCATTACCTGATGGGCCAATAAGACTATCGCCCATTCCGGTCGACCATGATTGAGTCATGGCAACATGCATCATGCGAGGGTACAGCCATTGCAATACAGAGGCCACCCCATGTGGGATTTCAACAGGTAGATGATGCGACCCGCCATGGCCGCTGAGGGGCGGATTGACCGAGGATCCGTGCAGATCCCGTCCGCCTGTATAAGGGGGAGAAGGAGGACTTCCTTCGAACGAACCCCCGAATGGGTTTTCCATGAACAACCCTAGAGGCTGGGTGTTTAACACTTGTAAGGGCTCAACCCATGCTTTCAAAGTTTAGGCTTACATTATGTCTTCGGCAGGAACTACGCCGGATTGTGGAGGACATGGTAAGTCCGGCCCGCAACCCGAGGATCCGTGAAGATCCTGTGATCCGCCTCCAAGAGGACCCGGATATCGAGGTGGAGCTGATCGACGGGTGTTCCACCAACTCAGCATGGATAACGCTTAGTCGCCATTACGGCGACTACCCCGGACTATGTCCCGCTTCCTGTGATCGTGACCGAGGTCCGACACCATTATCTCTTCCTTGCCCATTTCTAACCTTCGCGAACGATGGTGTTCTACAGAAGCGCCTCAAGGTGGAAGTCGAGCCAAGGCAATGACCAACAAAGGTCAGTCCGACCAGCAAAGGCGGAAAAGGAGCACGGCACGGACTGAAATGTCGCCGCAAAGGTATAGCTCAGATTTAAATTTTCAGAGCAATGTTCCTAGGAAGCATCCGAGTGCTCATGATCTTTGTAGAGAAAGCGCTCACCGGATCATGGGCGAGAGGTTGCCGATCCGACCTACCCCAGCCAGGCCCAGCCCCGCCCGAGGGGGAGGCAAGCGCAAGGCGCGGGCCGGATACTCCTCCAACGGAGGATGCCGATAGACTGTCCGCCACCAAGTCTGAGGTGGAGAGCGCCATGAACCACAGGCGCCGCCGGACGGTATTTTGTGAAGCGTGCTTCTCCCCTGAGGCATTGGACGCCTTTAACGCAGGGGACACGCACCTCCGTGCTGCTCAAGACGGTTTTACCAGAGCCACGGAGCAGTATGTAAAAGACATACGGGTAAGGGAATTTAATGGTTATATATGCCAGTAGCCCCCGAGACTTAAAGTAGTTATGATAACTGATTTAAGGATCATTTGAAACACGGGCTCTTACCGAGAAGAATGCCCAGCTGTCTCAGGAGCTGCAAGAGTGCAAGGCCCAACTTGAGGCCGCACTTGCTGCCGCAGGAGGAAACGCAGAGACCCCTCTTGGTAACACATTTTTATTAATAAATATAAGCGCCAGCGGCGTATGCAAGCAAGTCTAATAATGACATTGCAGGTGCCGCCGACAAGATTCGGACATGCAAGACCATCGCGCCAGCTTAAGGTCAAGCGAGAGGGTGCTGAATAGGGTGCAGCAAGAAAGGAACAAGCTCCAGATGCCAACGCCAAGCTTGGCGAAGAGCCGAGGGCGCCGAGCCGGGCTGTCCGCCCGCAAGGAGAATCAGCGCTTGCCGCAAGCATCTATAGTAAGTGCTTGAGCGGACTCTTTGAAAAGAAGAGTTTGGCGAGGAAGTAAATTGACATAATATGTCTTGTAGGTATACTCACAGTCGCCTGTGGAGGAGATGCCAATATCAATGGGTGATCAACTTCCCGAAGTTATTGCAACTGCCGAACGAAGTTCGGCAGTAAATGAGCGGCGACGCCCGTGCTTTATGGCTAGCCCTTTCCTTACCCGAGGGCCTTGGGGAGCTTAAGAAGAAGCTTCAGTGAGTGCGCAGCGCCTGCTTGTGGAAGATTTCGCTTGCCGCCAAGGTGCCAGGGAGGCTTGGGCTATGGTGAAGACGCGTTACAAGAAGGCGGATCCCAACTACATGGCCGAAGTTGGGCCGGTGGGGCCCAATGGGAAGGAGATCCCTGTGAGTTTAGTATACAGCCAAGTAGAGTTGGCTGCTAAATTTTCCCAACGGGACTGTAAGTTAGACAGCCTGTTAGACGGGATTGAGGAGGAATACAATCAGTAAGTTTGACAATGTATTTTAAAATGACATGTGAAATGCCTTCTAGCCGGATTGTAGATCGTTTGTCTTTGCCGACCTTTTCGCTTCAACCTCGGGACCCTAGAGTCTGGAGTGTGTCCGAATACCTTCTTGGTTAAGAAACAACTGGGGTATGCATGGAGACCAAAGCGAGGGGTCATTAGTGCTTTATCGTAGAAGTGCCCAACTAGTTATGTTATATTACATGGTTAGTAAGAAACATCTTCCAGGAGAATAGTTCCGCTAAGGGTTCTTTTTTCGAGGCATACCCTAAAGTGTATGCCCGACTGCTAAAAGCGTAAAACATCCGGGGCGTATAAATAAGTAGGTAAAAATCATCTTTCAAGTCACCGAATCGAATATTCCCTTAAGAACGCTAGCTTTCGGCTTCACCCACCGAGGTACACATCCGCTGACCCGCAAGAATAATCGCAGAGGTGCTCCTTTACCACCTAGCCGAACAATCGGAACGAGGGGTAATCACAGAGCCGTGCAACCCAGCTTGGCCAAAACTTAAGTCATATCGATGCATATAATGGTGAGTAAAAGGTACATGTGGAAGCTTGACACATGTGTTGGGCATGAATCCCTTATAATTGAGCTTCTGGAAAAGAAGCCCCCAGGTATAATGACTACGGATGGCACATCAAGTGTATGTGAACAATGCACAAATAGGCCCTTACAGGCTTTGTGGTAAAAGGGTTAAGAGAAGAAAGAGAAAAAAAGGACAGCCGAAGTGTAAAAAATTTGAACGAGGGAAGGGGACGAACTCTTTGTCCGGTGCTAGGCATAGAATCTTCGGAGGCGGGCTATGCTCCATGGGTTCGCTCGAGTCGGTTGTCCGACGATTTCGAGACGGTACGCCTACCGTCAAGACTTGATCGACAATGAAAGGGCCCTCCCATTTGGGCATGAGCTTGTCCTTTTCTTGTCCGCAGCGAGAACTAGTTCGCCAACGCTGTAAGTCTTGGCCCGTATTCTCGCTTTGATATCTTCAAGCTCGCTGCCGATAGAATGCGGAACGAGCCTTGGCTACGCCGCTTTTCCTCCAATGCGCCCAAGTTGTCCTCGCCGATCCAGCTCAGCTTCTTTTCTTCGCATAAGCGCACGCGAGGTGAGTCATGAATAATGTCGCAGGCGAATCGCTCGCGCCGTATACCATAAAAATGGTGTGAATCCGTAGTACGGTTGGCGTTGTCCGCAACCCCCGTGAGCATGGAGTCGAGCCCTCTACCCAAAGGCGTGTCTCGATTTAGTAAGTGAGCGCACTAGTCCGGGTTTAATGCTGCTCATTATGAGACCATTTGCTCGCTCCACTTGACCGCTGGTTTGAGGATGATAGATCAAGCGTAGTCGAGCTTAATGCCCATGTTTTTGCACCATGATTTAACCTTGTCGGCCGTAAAAATCGTGCCATTATCGGTGATGATGCTGTGGGGACACCAAATGGTGTACCACCCCGAGATAAAGCCTATCACTGGTCCGACTCGCTGCTTTTGACTGGTTTGGCCTCTATCCATTTGGTGAATTTGTCCACCATGACCAATAGGTACCTTTGCTTGTGGGTTCCCTTTGAGGGGTCCAACCATGTCAAGCCCCTGCACCGCGAATGGCCGTGTAATGGGTATAGTTTTCGGGCGTGGGGGGCATATGGCTCGATTAGCAAAGAGTCGACAACCGACGATCTTTGGACTAAGTCCCGAGCATCCGCCTGGCTGTCGGCCAATAAAACCCTGTACAGAATGCCTTTCCTACAAGAGCCCGAGCTGCTGCGTGGTGTCCGCCTAGTCCGGCATGAATTTCAGCCAGGAGGTTTTTCCCTTCTTCTTCGGAGATACACCTTTGAAGGACTCCGGTTGTGCTTTTCTTATAAAGTTCTCCCCATGGACCTTGTAGGCTTTAGATCGCCAGACTATGCAGCGGGCCTCGTTTTGGTCTTCGGGAAGTTCCTGCCTAAGCAAGTAGGCTAGGAATGGTTCTGTCCACGGGGCGATTACTGCCATTATGTCGTGGGCTGAAGGTGTTATGTCATCGGCTGAATCGCCGGTTGGCGCGGTTTTTTCCGGTTTGTCATTTCCGGACTCCTCTTCCCATAGTACGGATGGCTTGAAGAGCCATTCCAGGAAGATATTTGGAGGGACAGCGTCACATTTCGCACCGATGCATGCCAGTACATTGGTCGCTCGGTTATTATCTCGGGCTACGTGATGGAATTCAAGTCCTTCAAACCGAGCTGACATTTTTAGGACAGCGTTGCGATATGCTGCCATTTTCGGATCCTTGGCGTCAAAGTCTCCATTTATTTGGGATATTGCAAGGTTTGAATCCCCGTGCACCTCTAGGCGTTGGATGCCCATGGAGACTGCCATCTGGAGACCATGTAACAGGGCCACATATTCGGCTGCGTTGTTGGAGTCCGTGTACATTATTTGAAGTACATACTCGATCGTGTCCCGGTCGGGACGCCAATACGACACTAGCCCCCATCCGCCAACATTTTAGAGACGTCAAATGCATAATCCAATTGAGTATGCGTCAGACTTTTTAGGGAGTTCGGCCGTCCATTCAGGCTAAAGTCAGCCAAAATATGTGACTTTATGGCTCGCCGAGGTTTGTAAGTTATATCGAATGGTAAGAGCTCAATGGCCCATTTTGCAATCCCGCCTGCTAAGGCCACGGTTATTTATGATGTCATTGAGTGGTACTTCAAGGCCATCATATCGAACACTCTTGAAAGTAGTGTCGAGCTTCCGGATGCTATGAACACCGTGACACGCTATCTTTCATAGTGTGGGTAATGGACTTGCAGGGGTTAACACAAAGGATACATAATACACCGGTTTTTGAAGAGGGAATTTATGCCCTTCTCGCTCTCGCTCGACGACGAGTACCGCGACTTACAACTTGATGCGTTGCTGCGATGTATAACAACATTGGTTCGCCCGGATTGGGCGCAGCCAGACCGGATTTGTTGCCAAGATGGCCTTTATTTCTTCGAGTCCGCAAGAAGGCAGATCCGCCCACTGGTGTTCGGCATACCGAGGAGGCGATAGAGGGGCAACGCCTTTTCCCTAGACGGAGATAAAGCGCTTAGAGCTGTCATGCATCCTGTTAATTTTTGTATCTGTTTGAGGTCTTTTGGGATATCCAACTGTGACAGAGCTCGGATTTTAGCCGGGTTTGCTTCAATTCCTCTACCGGATACAATGAAGCCCAGAAGCTTTCCGGCTGGTACGCTGAAAACGCATTTTTCCAGATTCAGTTTGATATCAAATACTCTGAGGTTGTCGAA
Organism: Aegilops speltoides; assembly: GCA_021437245.1. NCBI lineage: Eukaryota > Viridiplantae > Streptophyta > Magnoliopsida > Poales > Poaceae > Aegilops > Aegilops speltoides. Next base: position 30,386 of record JAHHZJ010006056.1, on the reverse strand, counting down.
TGTGAGCCTCAAATCGGCTACTAGAGTTTCGACGTGTTTTGTTTTGACGACCACGCCGCTCACGTATGCTTCGATCGCTTTTGCCGATCCGGGTAGCCGACATGTTTGAATCATGCGCCGATATGTTGCACCGACATTTTTAAGTCCGAAGGGCATCGTGTTGAAGCGTAATGGTCCGTATGGAGTGATGAATGCCGCTGCGGCTTGGTTCGCTTGCGCCATCTTGATTTGATGGTAGCCGAGTATGCGCCGAGGAAGCACAACGAATCGTGTCTCGCGTAGCATTGATAATTTGGTCGATGCGGGGAAGGGGGAAGGGATCCTTTGGGCAAGCCTTATTGAGGTCTTTAAAATCGACGCATAGTGTCGTGGTTCTGGGGACGAGCACCTATGGGGCAGGGGGCCCCTTCTGGTCCGGCAGGGGGGCGAGGGCCGCACGAAGAGCAGATCGAGGTCACACACGCGGGGGATTTTACCCAGCTTCGGAGCTCTCCGAGAGATAAAACCCTAATGCTGCTTTGTGTTGTATTTGTTCCTGCCGAGAGCGCGAAAGCAGTAGTGGTGCTGGATGTGTCGAATGGACCGAACCCCTTCTACGTGCGCATGGGCCTCCCTTTTATAGTCTAAGGGGGTCACCGACAGGTGGCAGCGTAGGAAGAGGGGGTAAAAGAGTAAAAACGCAGGTTGGTACAACAAGAAATCAACAAAGGTCCCTACCTAATTCTGACGGCAGGGGACAAAGGCATTTAATGCCCGTCTGGTCGCCCCAACAGTGCAAGGAAATGACAGTTAGGTGCGCCACCGTTCGCCACGATGGCCTCCTTGTCAGCTCCGCTTGCCACCTCGCATTGCATGGCTGCACAATACCGCCACGCGTTCTCGGATGGCCCCGGGTGACACGCCGTTGGATGCGCCGAGCTTGGGAGCAGGGTGGCAGTTTTGCCGCTGCAAGTGCCTTGTCCGGGTTCTCTTCTTGCCGCGCCCGCAAGCTTGTCGATCGTCGGCCTTGCCGGACGCTGCTGGCGCCGCGCAAGTCTTCCGACGCGCTTTGTTATTCTTCCCGGCAAGCTCCTCTTGCCGGGTTTGTTCTTCCCGCAAGCCCTCTTGCCGGGTCTTTGTCCACTTGGTTGATACTTTGTTCTTGAATGGCAGTAAATGGAAATGACGGAGGGCCTTGGCGGGCGCTAGGCGAGCCTTGCCGCGGGGTGCTGCAACTACCCGTGCACAAGTTCGGGGTACTAAGGTACCCCTACTTTAGTACACCGACAGGAGCCCCCGGGCCTGGGCCATACACGGTGCCGAGCGCTGTTGGGCCAGGCCCAAAACAGTGTACGGGCACGCGCGGCCTGGGTCCAAGCCGAATCCGCTCCAAATCCACCGCACCCTCCCGTAACGGCACGCGTCAATTGCGGCGTCGTGGGAGGCGTGGGTCGTGTGTGCGATTCTCAAGGCGCCCACCCCTGTGATCACGGGGCAGGGTGAGGTCACTTCATCTGTCGCCCCGGCTTTGCCTCCTCGCCACGCGGCTCCCATGCGCGTGGGGTCATGGGCGGTGAAGGTGGGAAACCGAGCCGTCACGGGCGGGTGTGTTGGGTCGGCCCCGTTCTTCTGCTCTCCCCGTGCTCCGATTGGCTGAGCTGGGCGGCCGAGCCCCCACCTCGCTCCTTAAAAAGGGCGGAAGGGGAACGCAAAAATCCCGCACTTCCTCATTGAGGGAGTCCTAGACTAGCGGGTGTCCGGACAGCCGGACTATCATTATCCGCCGGACTCCCAGACTACGAAGATAGAAGATTGAAGGCTCCGGCTCGTGTCCGGAAGATACTTTCCTTGGCGTGGAAGGCAAGCTTGGCGATACGGATATGTAGATCTCCTACCATTGTAACCGACTGTAACCCTAGCCTCTCCGGGTCTATATAAACCGGAGGGTTTTAGTCCGAGGACAACATACATTACAACAATCATACCATAGGCTAGCTTCTAGGTTTAGCCTCCTTGATCTCGTGGTAGATCTACTCTTGTACTACCCACATCATCAATATTAATCAAGCAGACGGGGTTTTACCTCCATCAAGAGGGCCCAACCTGGGTAAAAACGTTGTGTCCCTTGTCTCCTGTTACCATCCGCCTAGACGCACAGCCTCGGGACCCCTACCCGAGATCCGCTGGTTTTGACACCGACATTGGTGCTTTCATTGAGAGTTCCTCCGTCGCCACCGATAGGGCAGATGTCTCCACCCGCCTTCAAAACGGAGTGTTCGCCGAGAGGCCTTGGCCGCCGCCAAACTATCCGCTTGGTGGTTTTCATGACCGCCGTCCGCCACCGCTTCGCAATGACTTCAAGTCGTCGAAAGCAATCTTCGCGTCAGCCTTAAAGCTGTCGAACAGTTAGATCCAATAGAGCTCTAGTCTGTTAACGAGCTCTTGGATCGCATCGCTGCCCTGGGAGTCGCTACAGACTATAACCAGATTGGGCTCAAACCCGATCTGAGAGAGATTAACTCTCCCCAGGCCACCCACCACGTCGCAGTGGTAGAGGAATAACACGGCAATTCTTTGCCAGTGTTGAAAACAATCCATGTCCGGATTCCCGAACCCTCCATGCCGGATTCCCGCGGAAGGACGGACTTCGATCGAGCATTGAACCTAAAATCATGCGCCGCCCGACTCGCTGGACCGCTCCAAAGAAACCAAGCTTCCAAATTCGAAGCCCTCGCCTTTAAGCCCAAAGATGGGCAGGATCCGGATTTTATTCCAACCACCCGCCGCATATATGCGATCTATCTCTAATACGGCTAGAGCCTTCGTAAACAAAGACATCATTATCGGGCCGATTCTCCCGGTTATGGACAGGATAAAGGACTGCCGAGAGGAAAACGCAATCTCAATCTTCTGCAATAACTGCACGGACAAGGGAATCCTAAACGCCATTGATCGTCGCAAGATTGCGCGCTTCACCGATCTGGCGTCCGTAGTATGAAAGTACTGTGCGATGGAAAGTTTCCGGAAAACTGAAAACCAATTTTGGGCTAATTCGGCCCCAAACCCAGTCCGCAGCAAAAGGGCGCCTTACACTCACGCCCCAGAGGCAAAAACCAAAAAACAGAAACCCGATAAGGGAAACGGAACCGTCATCGAGGGATGGCTCAACGGACCTCAGAACTTCATAGTGCAGAGGGAGCCGCCCCAACACACAGCCTTAGAGCATGTTGATATTGCGGCAGTAGCCAAAAGTGGTGAAGAACTTCTTGCTCCGGGAAACCACTCCAACAATACCAAGACGGTGTTAATAGTTTCGAGACCTTCGTGATCAAAAATATGCAAAGAGAACAATCCGCGGACTCTCCAAAGTCTACCAAGTAGCAACAGCAAACCCATGGAGCGACACAGCTATTACTTTCAACGCCAGCGATGAGCCCAAATTCCGAACAACCAGAGCACCAGCTGCACTGGTACTTAGTCCCATAGTGGATGGCTTTCGACTGACTAAAGTCCTCATGGATGGCGGCAGCGGACTAAACCTCATTTACGAGGAAACTCACGAAAAATGGAAACCGATTGAGCCAGATGAGCGAAGCAAAGACAACCTTTAGAGGAATAATCCTCACCGGAAGCACGCCAGACCGAAAAATCACACTCGATGTGGTGTTCGCCTCCTGACAATTACAGATCCAAGAAGTCACGCCCTGTGGCCCTGCTCAGCAGCGGATATCACGCTATATTAGGGCGAGAGGCATTCACAATTTTTCAAGCAATACCTCATTACGGGTACATGAAACTTAAAATGCCTGGGCCAGCGGAATAATCACTCTCGCTAGTGATCCGGACATAGCACTTCGCGCCGAAAACAAGACGGCAGCACTAGCCCTCGTGGCACTATCCAAGCCTTGGCGGCAGAAGAACTCATCACACAAGGCCCACGGTTAACAGGACGATGTGATACTCGATAAAAGATCCAAGTCCACCTCCTTCAAACCAGCCGATGAAATAATAAAATTCCAGGTCCATCCAATGACTCCAACAAAGACGGCCTCCATCGGGCACAATTGAACCTCAAGAGACGCCAAGATCGCGAATTCCTTCGGGAAAATTGGGATATCTTCGCCGCATCCTTCGACATGCCCGAATCCCACGCAGTTGGCGTAACACAGCCTAAACATCCTAAAAGGATTTAAGCCACCAAACAGCTCTTCGGCGATTTTACTTAACTCAAAAGACAAGCAATGGGAGAAGAGCTAGCCAAACTATTGGAAGCCGGATTCATTAGAGATATCAAACATCCGGACTGGCTAGCAACTGGTGATGGTACCAAAGAAGGATAAATCTGGCGCCTCAGGTCGACTTTAAAGACCTCAATAAGGCTTGCCCAAAGGATCCTTTCCTCTCCCCGTGATCGATCAAATTATCGATGCCACAGCAGGGCATGATTCATTGTGCTTCCTGGACGCATACTCTGGCTATCATCAAATTAAGATGGCGGAAGCAGATCAAGCCGCAACGGCATTCATCACTCCATACGGACCATTCTGCTTCAACACGATGCCCTTCGGACTTAAAAATGCCGGCGCAACATATCAGCGCATGATTCAAACGTGTCCGCCACCCAGATCGGCAAAACAATGAAAGATACGAGACGACGAGTCGCAAAACAAAACATGTCGAAACTCTAGTAGACGATTTGAGGCTCACATTCAAAACCTCGAGCATATGACATCAAGTTGAATCCGAAAATCCGTTTTCGCGCGCATCACCGGAAAGCTGCTGGGCTTCATTGTATCCGTAGAGGAATTGAAGCAACCGACCAAAATTCGAGCTCACACAGCTTGGATATTCCAAAGGACCTCAAACAAATACAAAATTAACAGGATGCATGGCAGCCTTAAGCCGCTTTATCTCCGTTTAGGAGAAAAGGCGTTGCCTCTTTATCGCCTCCTTAGGCGCACCAACACTTCGAGTGGACGGATGCCGCCACCGCCGACTCAAGAAATAAAGGCCATATCGGCGACAAATCCGTTCTGGCGGCGCCCACTGGGCGAACCAATGTTGTTATACATCGCAGCCACACATCAAGTTGTAAGCGCGGTCCTCGCAGTTTAACGAGTGACCAAGGGCATAAATTCTCTTCAAAACCAGTGTATTATGTATCCACCGTGTTAACCCCCGCAAATCCTGCTACCCGCACTACCGTAAGATAGCATATGCGGTGTTCATGGCGCCTCGAAGCTCGGCACTACTTTCAAGAGTGTTCGATAACAAGGCTTCAAGTACCACTCAACGACATTATAAATAACCGCGACGCAATGGGCAGGATTGCAAAATGCGCCATTGAGCTCTTGCCATTCGACATAACTTACAAACCTCGACGAGCCATAAAGTCACAAGTTTTGGTCGACTTCGTCACCGAATGGACTGAAGCCGAACTCCCTAAAGAGTACGGCGCATACTCCAATTGGACTATGCATTTTGACGGCTCTAAAATGTTGGCCGGACTAGGGGCTGGCGTCGTATTGACGTCCCCCACTGGAGATACTGTCCAGTATGTACTTCAAATAATGTACATGGACTCCAACAATGCAGCCAAATACGAGGCCCTATTACATGGTCTCCGGATGGCGGTCTCCATGGGCATTCAACGCCTAGAGGTGCACGGGGATTCAAACCTTGCAATATCCCAAATAAATGGAGACTTTGACACCAAGGATCCGAAAATGGCAGCATATCGCAACGCTGTCCTGAAAATGTCAGCTCGGTTCGAAGGACTCGAATTCCATCACATAGCCCGAGATAATAACCAAGCGGCCGACGTTCTGGCACGCATCGGCGCAAAACGTGATGCTGTCCCTCCAAATATCTTCCTGGAACGGCTCTTCAAGCCATCCGTACTATGGGAAGAGGAGTCCGGTAGTGATAAACCGGAGAAAACCGCGCCAACCGGTGATTCGGCAGACGACATAACACCCTCCGCCCACGTCATAATGGCAGTAATTGCCGCGGGATGAACCTTTCCTAGCCTACTTACTTAGGCAGAACTTCCCAAGACCAAAATGAGGCCCGCCAGATAGTCCGCGATCAAGGCCTACAAGGTCCACGAGGGAGAACTTCACAAGAAAAGTACTACCGAGTCCTTCAAAGGTGTATCTCCAAGAAGAAGGGCGAAACCTCCCGGCTGAAATTCATGCCGGACTAGGCGGACACCACGCAGCAGCCCGGCCCTTGTAGGAAAGGCATTCCGCACAGGATTTTATTGGCCGACGGCTCGGGCAGACGACAGACTTGGTCCAGCGATGCGTTGGTTGTCGCCTCTTTGCTAATCGAGCCATATGCCACCCACCGCCTCAAAACCATACTCATTACCCGCCGTCATGGTCCGGGGCTTGACATGGTTGGACCCTCAAAGGGGGAACCCACAAGAAAAAGTACCTACTGCTATGGTGGATAAGTTCACCAAATGGATAGAGGCCAAACCGTCAAAACGGCAGAGTCCGGACCAGTGATAGACTTTATATCGTAGGTGGTACACCGCTACGGAGTCCCCACAGCATCATCACCGACAACGGCGCGAACTTCACAAATGATGAGGTTAAGTCATGGTGCAAAATATGGGCATCAAGCTCGACTATGCGCCGCCTATCACCCTCAAACCAACGGTCAAGTGGAAAGAGCAAATGGTCTAATAATGAGCGGCATTAAACCCGCACTAGTGAGGTCACTCACTAAATATGACACACAATGGGTCGAGGAGCTCGACCAGACTGGGGCTGCGGACAACGCCTAACCGTACTACCGGATTCACACCATTTTTATGGTATACGGCGCAGAGGTAGTTTTGCCTGTGACATTATCCACGACTCACCTCGAAAAGCGCATGTATGAGGAAAGAGAGGCCGAGCTTGATCGGCAGGACAGCTTGGACACATTGAGGAGGAACGTGATGTCGCGAAGGCTCGTTCCGCATTCTATCAGCAGCAGGCCTGAAGATATCAAAGCAGAGAAGTACGGGCCAAGACTTACAACGTTGGCGAACTAGTTCTACGCCTGCCGGACAAGAAAAAGGACAAGCTCAAGCCCAGATGGGAGGGTCCCTTCATTATCAATCAAGTACTGACCGGCGGAGCATACCGTCTGCAAAATGCGTCGGATAACCGACTCGAGCTGAACCCATGGAACGCAGCCCGCCTCCGACGATTCTATGCCTAGCGCCGGACTAAGAGTTCGTCCCCTTCTCCCGTCCAAACTTTTATAATTCGACTGTCTTTTGTTTCTCTTTTTATCCTTTTTAGCCCTTTCGGGCCTATTTTTGCATTCTTTGCATATGCATGATGTGCCATCCGCACTCATTATTCCTGGGGGCTTCCTTCACAGAAGCTCAATTACACGGGTTTCATACCCAACACATGTGTCAAGCTTCCACATGTACCTTTTACTCACCATTATATGCATCGATATGACTTAAGTTTTGGCCAAGCTGGGTTGCCTGGCTCCTGTGCTTACCCCTCACGCTCCCGATTGTTCGGCTAGGAGGTAAAGGAGCACCTTTGCGATTGTTATCGCTGGTCACCGGATGTGTACCTCAGATCGGGTGAAGCCGAAAGCTAGCGTTTTAAGGGAATATTCGGTCGGTGATATAAAAGATGACTTTTACCTATTTTATCCATCTCCCCGTGATATTTTATCGCTTCTTTTGCAGTCCGGACATGCACTTTGGGGCATGCCTCCCAAATAAAGGAACCCTTAACGGAACTATTCTCCCTGGAAGATGTTTCTTACTAACCATGTAATATAACATAACTAGTTGGGCACTTGTCTGATAAAGCACTAATGACCCCTACGCCTGGTCTCCATGCATACCCCGGGTTTTTCATAACCAAGAAGGTATTCGGACACACTCCGGACTCTAGGGTCCCGAGGTCGAAGCGGAAAGGTAGGCAAAGACAAACGATCTACAATCCGGCTAGAAGGCATTTCATATGTCACTTTAAAGGATAACATACATTGTCAAATTTATTGATTGTATTCCTCCTCAATCCCATCTAACAGGTTGTCTAGTTTACAGTCCCGTTGGGAAAATTTAGCAGCCAACCCTACTTGGCTGTACACTAAACTCACAGGGATCTCCTTCCCATCGGGCCCCACCGGTCCAACTTCGGCCATATGGTTGGGGTCCGCCTTCTTGTACCGCGTCTTCACCATGGCCCAAGCCTCCCTGGCACATTGACGGCAAGCCGAAATCTTCCACAAACGAAAGCGCTGCCGCACTCCCTGCAGCTTCTCCGCAAGCTCCCCGAGGCTCTCGGGCAGGGTGAGGGCTGGCCATAAAGCCTGAACGGCGCCACTCATTGCCTGCCGAACTCGTTCGAGTAGCTGCAACAGTTCGGGAAGTTGATCACCCATCGATATGGGCATCTCCTCTGCAGGACGACCCGTGAGTATACCTACAAGACATATCATGTCAAATTACTTCCTCGCCCAACTCTTCTTTCCAAAAGAGTTCGCTCAAGCACTTACTATATATGCCGCGACGAAGTCGTTGATTCTCCTTGACGGAGCCGGACAGCTCGGCCTGTGCGCCTTTCAGCTCTTCTCCGAGCTTGGCGTTGGCATCTTGGAGCATGTTCCTTTCCTGTTGAACCCTATTCAGCACACTCTCGTCGGCCTTTAGCTGGCGTAGCAAGGCTTGCCTGTCCGGATCTTGCCCGGCGGTACCTGCAATGTCATTATTAGACTCACGCGCACGCCGCATAGCGCTTATATTTATTAATAAAATGTGTTACCAGGGGTGTTTCCGCTCCTCCTCGGCAGCAAGTGCGGCCTCAAGTTGGGCCTTGCAATCTTGCAGCCCCGAGACAGCATGGCGTTCTTCTCGTTAAGTGCCTAATTTATAATGATCCTTAAATCAGTTAACATAACTAATTTAAGTCTCGGGGCTACCGTGTATACAACCATTAAAATTCCTTTACCCGTATGTCCTAACATACCGCTCCGTGGCTCGTAAAACCATTTTGAGCAGCACGGAGATGCGCGTCCCCTCGCGTAAAAGCATCCAATGCCTCAGAGAAAAGCACGCTTCTCGAATACTGTCCGGCGGCGTTTATGATTCATAGCGCTCTCCACCTCACACTTGGTGGCGACACTCGTCGGTATCCTCCGCTGGAGCAGGATCTGTTCGCGTTTTGCGCTTGCCTCCCTCCACCGGGCGCCGAGCCTGCCCGTGTGGGTTGGATCAGCAATTCCTGCGCCAGCAGTCCGGCGAGCGCTTTTTCTCCTGCAGAGATCATAAGCACTCAGCTTTTCCTTGAACGTTGTTCAAAATTAATACGAAGCTATACCTTTGCGGGCGACGCTTCCGTCGCGATCGCGCCCTTTTCCGCCGCTGTCCGGACAGGCCTCGCTGGTCACCACCGCTGGCTCGGCTTCCTGCCAGAAGGCGCTTCTGTGAAATACCATCATTTGCGAGGGTCAAAATGGGCGAGGAAAGAGATACGGTGTCCGGACTTCGTCGCAGCCACCGTGAAGCCAAACTCAGTCCGGGTAGTCCGCCGTAATGGCGACTCAAAGCATTGTCTATGCTGAGCTGGTGATACACCCGTCCGATCAGCTCCACTCGATGTCCGGATCCTCCTCGAGGTCGGACCCAGGATCCTTCGATCCTCGGGTTGTGGAGCAGACTCACCATGTCCTCCACAACCGGCGAGACTCGCACCAAGACATAATGTAAGAAGCTTAAACTTCAAGACACGGTAGAGCCCTTTGAGGTGTTCGCTACCCATCCTCCGGGTTGATCATGGAAAACCCTCCAAAGGGTTCAGCGAAGGAAGTCCTCCTTCTCCCCTTATACAGGCGGACAGATCTTCACCAGATCCTCGGTCGATTCCGCCCTTTATGGCCGTGCTTGTAGCGCCGTCTTCCCCGCTGAAATCCCACATGGGTGGCCTCTATATTGCAAAGGCTGCACTCGCTGATACACGCCGCCATGACTCGATCATGGTCAAGCCGGAATGAGCCATTAATCTTATCCGGCCCATCAAGTAATGGACGCTCTTGTCTTCCTCCAAACGGGGGCTCCGTGGGCGCCAGCTGAGGCGTTTCTTCAAGGGAGCAGCATTAAACTCCGGGAGGCCAATCCAGACTGGATCCGGCAGCAGGGCGTCTCTAATATAAAACCACTCCGAGAGCCACTCTTTGGGCGCCTTCTTGGGAGTGCCGGATAGGTATCCGGTCCCAGTGATGCGCCATATCTCGGCGCCGCCCACTTGATATATGGACCCCTGGTGAGAACGGGGTACAAGGCAAAACAGCCTCTTCCACAATGCAAAATGGGGCTCGATGCCCATGAATAGCTCACAAAGAGCTACGAGCTCATGATGTGCAGCATGAGGCGGGCGTGAGGTGGTGGAGCTGGAGTCCGAGAACTTCAGAGCCCGCGGAGGAACGGATGTATTGGAAACCGAGCCCCTTATCGATAGGGGACAAAGCACACTCGCCTCCCCTTATTGGGGCTTGGAGTGTCCTCCGCCTGCCTCCCACCTTGATAAGTAACTAGTCCGCTCGGATCGAACTATGAAGGCCGGAGGAGAAACCCTCCGCTTGGAGCTTCACTAGCTCATTGTGCGAGATAGAGCACCTCCTCCAACTCCCCGGCGGTGGGCTGGGAGCGCGTGAAGAAGAGCCGCGTTGACGATCCATGGTGGAATGGATTTCTAGGTCTGAGGCGCTTTGATGGAGTATACGTGGGAGGAAGATGGTGCGGTTTGGATCTGGATTCTAGCCTCTTTAATAGGCGAACGACTCGCACGATTAGGGGGTGAAATGCAAAAGACACCTTGGCTTTTCGCATTCGTGCGACGCGTGGAAGAGGGCCATTATTTGGCGTAGAAGCCGAGGAACACAGTATTCAAGATGAAGCCGGACACTATTCGGCTGGTACATGGAATTTGAAGGGAGAACCCGCCTTGCAACACCGAAGACTATAAACGCTACTGGACTTGTCGCCATTGAAGCCTGGTTCGGGGCTACCGAGGAGTCCTCGACTAGGGGTGTCCGGACAGCCGGACTATCATTATCCGCGGACTCCCGCATCACGAAGATAGAAGATTGAAGGCTCCGCTCGTGTTCGAAGGTACTTTCCTTGGCGTGGAAGGCAAGCTTGGCGATACGGATATGTAGATCTCCTACCATTGTAACCGACTCTGTGTAACCCTAGCCTCTCCGGTGTCTATATAAACCGGAGGGTTTTAGTTCGTAGGACAACATACATTACAACAATCATACCATAGGCTAGCTTCTAGGGTTTAGCCTCCTTGATCCCGTGGTAGATCTACTCTTGTACTACCCACATCATCAATATTAATCAAGCAGGACGTGGGGTTTTACCTCCATCGAGAGGGCCCGAACCAGGGTAAAAACATTGTGTCCCTTGTCTCCTGTTACCATCTGCCTAGACGCACAGTTCGGGACCCCCTACCCGAGATCCGCCGGTTTTGACACCGACACTCATCTTCTCCTTTCTTCAACTTTTGCTACCCTTCCTCTCGTCCGCCATGGAGGAAGAGAACCCTGGTCCTTCATCGGTGCCGGCGAGGGTCGCCACCAGGCAGCGCGCCACTCCCTATCCCGTGCCGGTGGTGGCGGAGCCAGTCACAAGGGGAAGAGGGAGGGGGCGAGGTCGTGGACGAGGCCGAGGACGTGGTCGGAGCGCTCGGGGAAGAGGCGGCCGGGGCGGTACACCACCCCCGCCTCCGCCGGCAGCTCCTCTCCTCGAGGCGGTCCACACCGGGGATGATCCTTGGGAGTTCTTCGTCAAGCTGCGCCGGGCACCTCGTCGTCGCCTCCGGCTTCCGGCTCCGTTTGCGAGCGCGATGGAGCCGGACCCGCCCGAGATGCTGGAATTGCGCATGAGGGGTCAGGGGATCAGCGGCACGCGAGTTAGTGTCGATCCCCAGCCCCGGCGTGATGTACTTTGATCGAGGGTGGAAGACGTCACCAAGATCCACAGCTTGACGGCGGGTTCACCCTCCATTTTAAGTTAATGGAGGGCGACCTTCTCGCTGTCAAGGTCTTGAGGACTCGGCACCGGGCGAGATGCTGCGTGGACAGCTCCTCCGATGGCGAAGACTCCCGAGCGAGAGTGACGAGGAGGGGAGTGACAATGACGACGAGGACGGCGGTGGGTCCGACTAGGCGTCGGCCGTCACCTCGCGCCCACCGCGACCCCATCATCCGGTCGCCGCCTTCAACTCCCCGGGTCGCCTCTTTGGGCGGCCGGCGTGGGAGGCTGCGGAAGAGGAAGAGGGCGGCGGCAAGGCCGTCAAGTCGAGTACGAGGGCGTGGCGCCTCGACAGCAGGCCGACGCCCCGCCGCCTGCCTTGAGCTCGCTTCCGTGTCTCCGTCTCCGCCAAGCCCCTGGCCGACCCCCGGGATGTTCTCTTGGTGTCTTCTGGCACCCGTAGCTCACCTAGGCGCCCCTTTTGCCCTCCCCGGCAAACTTCTCTTGTCGGGGCCTCCTTGACCTACCTCCTGAAGAGAGAAACAAGAGAGGGATTACGGGCATCTTATCTTTTCAATTTGTAAGCCTTCGGGCCTTAGCCGCATTTAAAACTTGTAATCCTCTCTTTCATGTTTTTCATCCTCTATGGACTTGTACTGGAATGGGATGTTTTTTAATGAAAAAAGGGGGAATGCTTGCCGGGTTATATCCTTTACTTGATTCTGTGTCTTGTATGTTTTTACCCTACGCTTTGAGGGAACTTGCCGGCGCAAGCACACTTGCTGAGTGCGGAACATCAGCAGCCCGCTGGCGGTGCTGTTTCCGGCAAGAAACCTTGTCGGGCCAGCTGCAGCGCACTTGTATTGTTGAGCGGACTCGAAAACAAATCAAGGGCGCAACTTGGCCACGATTCGGCTCCTCTGCGCCCGGGTTTTTCATACAAGGCACGCTCGTTCAAGGACGCGGCCTCGCATTCCCCAGTCCATAAGAGGATGCATGACGAGGGATGAAAAACTTATCTGATATCGCAGCCCCCGGCAACTCCCGCTTGTCGGGACACAGGAGCTTGTGCCCTTTTCTTTTGTTCTTGCCGCTGGCATCGCAGCCCCCGGCAACCCCGGCTTGCCGCGGAGGGACCTTGGTACCCGCAGCCCCCGGCAATGCAGGTTTGCCGGGCTCAGGTGCCGGTGCGTCTTCTTGCTCTTTCCTTGTCGCTGCTATTTCAGTCATGAGAACAACTTAGGCAGCGCCGTAATAAGCTATTTTTGTAATGTATCTTCATCCTATGCTACGCTCGCCGTGTTACATCCTTTGTATGTTTTGACCCTACGCTTTTAGGGAACTTGCCGGTGCATACACACTTGCTGAGTGCGGAACGTCAGCAGCCTGCTGGCGGTGTAGGCTCCGGCAAGAAACCTTGTCGGGGCTAGTTGCAGCGCGCTTTCATTGTTGAGCGGACTCGAAAACAAATCAAGGGCGCAACGTAGCCGCGAGCTGGTTCCTCCGCGCACAGGTTTTTTCATACAGAGCACGTCCCACGGCAAGGCTCGTTATGTTATATCCTTTACTCCGTCGCACCCCTTGTATGTTTTTACCCTACGCTTTTAGGGAACTTGCGGTGCATACACACTTGCCGAAAGCGGAACATCAGCAGCCATTGGCGGTGTAGCCCCGGCAAGAAACCTTGTCGGGCTAGTTGCGCCGCACTTTTATTGTTGAGCGGACTCAAACAAATCAAGGGCGCAACTTAGCCACGAGCCGCTCCTTCACAAGCACGGGTTTCCCATACAAGGCACGGGCATTCAAGGAACATAACATAAAATTAAAACTGATGGTGCTCGTGACTCAAACTTCGGCAACTTAGCTTTTCCCTGCCTTCCGTGTTCGCAGATTGCACTTCTTCCTCGACTCTCTCCCTTGTATGTTTTCACCCTCACACTTTTAGGGAACTCGCCGGTGCAAGCACACTCGCTGAGTGCGGAACGTCAGCAGCCCGCTGGCGGTGTTGCCTCCGGCGAGAAACCTCGTCGGGCTAGTTGCGGCGCACCTTCATTGTTGAGCGGACTCGAAACAGATCAAGGGCGCAACTTAGCCACGATTCGATCCCTTCGTGCACAAGTTTTCCATACAAGGTACGGTCTTTCAAGGAATATGATTTAAAAGTTTGAAACTGACTGCTCTCTTTGCTCTACTTGCCGGTGGAGCTCGATGGTGCGTCCTCGACGGCAGCGCAGCGCTCCGGGGAGGTGCGCTTGCCGGAGTGGGCATCAAAGCTACTCTTGCCGGACTTGGCCTTCTTCTTCCCCCGGGGAGCTTCAGCGGCAAGTGGTTTGTGTTCTGCTGCGGCTGCTGCTTCCCGGTAGATCTTGTCGGTACAAATAAGTGCATCCTTCTTGTCGCCTTGGACAGAAATGACACTTATCGGACCAGGCATCTTGAGCACATTGTAGGCATTGTGAGAGGCTGCCATGAACTTGGCAAGCGCTGGACGGCCGAGTATCCCATTGTAAGGTAATGGGAAATCAGCAACATCAAACGTGACTCTCTCTGTCCTGAAATTCATCTTGCTGCCAAAGGTTACTGGCAGTGTGATCTTCCCCTTCGGCTTGCTCCTTCCTGGATTTATCCCTTGAAAGGTACCAGTCTCTTCGAGTTCGCTGTCGGGGATCTGGAGCTTCTTGAGCACTACGGAGGAGATGAGATTCAGGCCGGCCCCACCGTCAACCAATATCTTTGTGACCTTGAGGTTGCGGATGGTTGGTGAAACCAACATCGGCAAGCACCCGACCGCAGTGATGCGATCAGGGTGATCCTCAACGTCAAAGACGATGGGCGTGCTGGACCACTTCAGGGGCTTGCGCGCTTCGACGGATGGTTCTGTTGTGTTCACCTCCCGCACCCACTGTTTGAGTTGACGATGTGATGTGTGCAGAGAAGCACCGCCATCAACGCACAAAACCTCCGTTGCCTTCTGAAACTCTTGGTCATCAGTCTCATCTTCCTCCATCTCATCATCCTCATCTTCTTCTTCATCCTTGTCACGGCCCCGGAGGTCTATCTCCTTGCCGCTGCTTGGGCTTGCCATGCGCGCCCTCCCCAGGCGGAAGCTTCTTGCGGATCCTCCGCCACCTTTCGGCCTTTTCCTTGTCGCGCGCCATATTCGCTTTCGCAGCTCGCCATTTGCTCAACCTTCTTGCACACTTGGAGGTCATGGCCCCGTGCGATGGATCTTGCAAGATTGCTTGCCGGAGCCGCCCCGCTTGTCGGCGCCACCACAGCCTCGCCGAGTCGCTGGCTTTTGCCTTGCCGGAGCCTTCGCTGCGGACTGCTCAACGACTAGCACATCCTTAGCCTTTCTCTTTACGTTGTTCCGCCCGGTTCCTTCTTGCCGGAGCGGTGTCCTCCTCATCGCCGATCCTTCGCCCTCGCAGCCTCTCCGGGATTTTCCTCCCCTCCTCAGCCCGTGCACACTTGTCGGCCAGAGCATATAGCTCGCTGACATCTCAAATCTTGCACATCGCCATCTCCTCCCTCATCCTGCGGTTGCGTACGTTCTGATGGAACGCGCTGATAACTGCGGCAGGGTGGACGTCTGGGATGTTGCGTTGCACCTGGCTGAATCTCTGTATGTACTTGCGCGCAGAGGTTCTCCTCCTTCGACGCGGCAGATGCAAATCGCTCTCCTGGCCATGTGGTTTGTGGCCACCTGTGAAGGCGCCGACAAACTGGTGACACAGGTTCGCCCACGAAGAGATGGAGCTGTCCGGCAAGTGCATGAGCCAAGATCTGACGTTGGGCTTGAGCACCAGCGGGAAGTAGTTGGCGAGGATCTTCTCGTCTCGCCCCCCGGCAGCCTGCACCGCGATGGTGTAGACGCTGAGGAACTCCGACGGATGTATCGTGCCATCGTACTTCTCGGGCACGTCTGGCTTGAAGTTCTTGGTGCGGGGCCACTGGACTTGCCGCAGCTCACGGGTGAACGCAGGGCAACCTGCCACGTACGGCAAGTCGCCTGGTTCCCCCGGCGCGTGCATGTCGACAGTGGGCCCAGCGCGCTGGTCAAATTGACGTCGCGCTTCTCTTCTGCGCTTCGTCAGTACGAAGTCTTCGTGCCGTCGTTCTTGGAGAACTTGGCGTTGGTCACGGCGAGTTCGCGGGTCCGATGACGCAATGGAGTCGGCGTCGGGGTTGACCCGGCAAGTGGGCGATCTCGGCCTTCGGGGCGGGGAGTGCATGGTAGTGGCACCCCCAGCAGTCTTGTCGGCGTCGGCTTGCGCCTGGGCGCCTTGCCGGGGCTTCGACGCGCTCGGTTGCTGGGGCTTGTCGCCGTTGGCGAAGCCGATGAGGCTATAAATGGTCATCCTCCAGTCGTCAGTCTTGTGTGGCGCCAGAGGGTAGTCCAGGAGCAGCTGGGCTCGGGCCAGCGCTTCCTCTGCAGTCTTGGGTGGCGGTGGCGACAAGCGGCGCGAGGAGCGGGACGTGCTCGGACTCCCAATTGGATTGGAAGGAGCAACACCCCGTCCAGGCGACCGTACTTCACTCGCGCCAGCATGCTGGCGTGCATGCTGGTCTTGAATGCCCCGCGACCCACCAGCTTGGCCTTGTTCCAACGCAAGCACGGTGCTAGGGGCACCGTGGCGTTGTTGATCTTGCACCTCCTGAGAGGGGCGCGGTGGATATCCAGACGCTGAAGCTTGCGGGGCCTTGTCTTTGGACCTGGTGACGACGTGAGTGCCCCCACCGGCGCCCGCTCCTCCGTCGGCGTCCGCCCCACCGCCCGTTTGCTCCGGTGGCGATAGGACAATCGCAGACGGAGCGGCTACCTCCGAAGCCTTCTTCTTCGGTGGCATGTTGACGAAGATGCTGATGTAGCGCGCGCGGAGACCGGATCAGGTTCGCACAACCTCGACGCCCCCTACCTGGTGCGCCAAAGATGTCGTGGTTCTGGGGACGAGCACCTATGGGGCAGGGGGCCCCTTCTGGTCCGGCAGGGGGGGCAAGGGCCGCACGAAGAGCAGATCGAGGTCACACACGCGGGGGATTTTACCCAGCCGAGCTCTCCGAGAGATAAAACTCCTCGCTGCTTTGTGTTGTATTTGTTCTGTTTGGAGAGCGCGAGCGTGTAGTGGTGCTGGATATGTCGAATGGACGAACCCCTTCTACGTGCGCATGGGCCTCCCTTTATAGTCTAAGGGGTCACCGATGTGGTGGCAGCGAGGGAAGAGGGGTAAAAGAGTAAAAACGCAGGTTGGTACAACAGTGTTCAACAGTGTCCCCTACCTAACTCTGATGGCAGGGGACAAAGGCATTTAATGCCCGTCTGGTCGCCCCAACAGTGCAAGGAAACGACCGTTAGGTGCGCCACCGTTCGCCACGATGGCCTCCTTGTCAGCTCCGCTTGCCACCTCGCATTGCATGGCTGCACAGCGCCTCGCCACGTGCTCCTGGGATGGCCCTGGGGTGACACGTCGTTGGATGCGCTGGAGCTTGGGTGCAGGGTGGCAGCCTTGCCGCGGCAAGTGCCTTGCCGTGGCCCCTCTCTTGCCGCGCCGGCAAGCTTGCCGGTCGTCAGGCCTTGCCGGGAGGCGCGGGGCGTCGCGGCAAGTCTTCTGGATGCGCCTTGGTTGGCCTTCCCGGCAAGCTCCTCTTGCCGGGGCCTTGTTCTTCCCGGCAAGCTCCTCTTGCCGGGTCTTTGTCCACTTGGTTGATACTTTGTTCTTGAATGGCAGTAAATGGAAATGACGGAGGGCCTTGGCGGGCGCTAGGCGAGCCTTGCCGCGGGGTGCTGCAACTACCCGTGCACAAGTTCGGGGTACTAAGGTACCCCTACTTTAGTACACCGACACATAGGCGCCAGGATTTGTCCTTCTTTGGTACCATTACCAGATTTGCTAGCCAATCCAATGTTTGATATCTCTAATGAATCCGGCTTCCAATAGTTTGGCTAGCTCTTCTCCCATTGCCTGTCTTTTGGGTTCGGAAAATCGTCGAAGAGCCTGTTTGACCGGCTTGAATCCTTTTAGGATGTTTAGGCTGTGTTCTCTTGTCTGCGTGGGATTCGGGCATGTCCGAAGGATGCCAAAGTAAATGTCCCAATTTCGAAGGAATTGCAAAAGCGGCGCGTCTACCTCGGGGTTTAATTGTGCCCCAATGGAGGCCGTCTTTGTTGGGTCCGTTGGATGGACCTGGAATTTCACTATTTCATCAGCTAGTTTGAAGGAGGTGGACTTGGATCTTTTGTCGAGTATCACATCGTCGCTGTTCACCGTAGAGCGCAGCGCGGTGAGTTCTTCTGCCGCTAGGGCCTCGGATAGTGCCTCCAGGGCTAGTGCGACTGTCTTGTTTTCGGCGCGGAGTGCTATGTCCGGATCACTAGCAAGAGTGATTATTCCGCCGGGCCCAGGCATTTTGAGCTTCATATACCCGTAATGGGGTACGGCTTGAAAAATTGTGAATGCCTCTCATCCTAATATAGCGTGATATCCGCTGTTGAACGGGGCCACTTGGAACATGACTTCTTCGGATCTGTAATTGTCCGGCAAGCCGAACACCACATCGAGTGTGATTTTTCCAGTGCAGCGCGCTTCCCGGCTAGGGATTATTCCTCTGAAGGTTGTGCTGCTTCGCTCAATACGGCTCCAATCAATTTCCATTTTTTGAAGAGTTTCCTCGTAGATGAGGTTTAGTCCGCTGCCGCCATCCATGAGGACCTTTGTAAGTCGAAAGCCGTCCACTATGGGACTAAGCACCAGTGCGGCTGGTGCTCGGGCTGTTCGGAATTTAGGTTCCTCGCTGGCGTTGAAGGTGATGGCTGTGTCGCTCCATGGATTTGCTGTTGCTACTTGGTAGACTTCGGCGAGGCCGCGGATTGTTCGTTTTCGCATATTATTCGATGCGAAGGTCTCGAAGACTGTTGATATCGTACCGGTATTGTTGGAGTGGTTTTCCGGGGCTAGAAGCTCCTCGCCACTTTTGGCCACCTGCCGTAATATCCAACATGCTCGAAGGCTATGTGTCGGGATGGCTCCCTCTGTACTATGAAGCTTGCAGGGTCCATTGAGCCATCCCTCCAGTACGGTTCCGTGCCCTTTATGGGGTTTTTGCTTTTTGGTTTTTGTATCTGGGGCCTGAGTGTGATGCACCTTTTTGTTGCGGACTGGGGTTGTATTTGGGGCCGGATTGTCCCAAAACTGATTTTCGGTTTTCCGGAAACTCTCCATCGCACAGTACTTTCGTACTATGGACGCTAGATCGGTGAAGCGTATAATTTTACGACGGCCGATGGAGTTTAATATTCCCTTGTCCGTGCAATTATTGCAAAAGATTGAGATTGTGTTTTCCTCTCGGCAGTCCTTTATCCTGTCCATAACCAGGAGGAATCTGGCCCAGTAGTGATGTACTGTTTCAGCGGGCTCTTGCCATATTAGAGATAGATCGCATATGTCTGGGTGGGTGGGTGGAATAAAATCCAGATCCCTACCCATCCTGGGGCTTAACGGCCGGGGAGTTTCCGAATTCGGAAACTTGGATTGCTGGACACGATCCAGCGAGTCCGGAACGATGCATGATTTTAATTTCAATGGTCGATCGAAGTCCGTCCCTCCGCGGAGATCCGGCATGGAGGGTTCGGGAATCCGGACGTGACTAGTTTTCAATATAGGCGAAGAGTCGCCGCATTGTTCCTCTACCACTGCGACGTGGTGGGTGACCTGGGGAGAGTTAATCTCTCTCTGATCGGTTTTAAGCCCAATCTGATTGTAGTGTGTAGCGACTCCCAGGGCGGCGATGCGATCCAAGAGCTCGTTGACAGATGAGAGCTCTATTGGATCCAGCCGCTCGGCGAATTCCGAGCTGACGCGGAGATTGCTTTTGACGACTTGGGAAGTCATTGTTGAAACAGTGGCCGGACAGGCGGTCATAAGAAAACCGCCTAGCCAGATAGTTTGGCCGGCGGCCAAGGCCCCTTTGGCGAAAATACCGTCTTTGAAGACGGGTGGAGGCATCCTTCCTATCGGTGACGACACGCAGGAACTCTCAATGAAAGCACCAATTTCGTGTCAAAACCGCGGATCTCGGTAGGGGGTCCCGAATCAGGCGTCTAGGCGGATGGTAACAGGACAAAAGGGACACGATGTTTTACCCAGGTTCAGGCCCTCTCGATGGAGGTAAAACCCTACGTCCTGCTTGATTAATATTGATGATATGGGTAGTACAAGAGTGGATCTACCACGAGATCAAGGAGGCTAAACCCTAAAGCTAGCCTATGGTATGATTGTTGTAATGTATGTTATGTCCTACGGACTAAAGCCCTCCGGTTTATATAGACACCGGAGGAGGCTAGGGTTACACAGAGTCGGTTACAATGGTAGGAGATCTACATATCCGTATCGCCAAGCTTGCCTTCCACGCCAAGGAAAGTCCCATCCGGACACGGGACGGAGTCTTCAATCTTGTATCTTCGTAGTCTTGGAGTCCGGCGGACAATGATAGTCCGGCTGTCCGGACACCTCCTAGTCCAGGACTCCCTCAGACACACTTGATTTGGAATTTATTAGAATACTCTATGTGCTTCACTTATATCTTTTGAGCTAGATAATTTTTGCTCTAGTGCTTCACTTATATCTTTTAGAGTACGGCGGTGTCTTTATTTTGTAGAAATTGTTGATCTCTCATGCTTCACTTATATTATTTTGAGAGTCTTATAGAACAGCATGGTATTTGCTACGGTTATAAAAATTGGTCCTAGAATGATGGGCATCCAAGTTGGGTATAATAAAAACTATCATAGAAAGTGAATTGGAGGCTATGATCAATTTGATGCTTGCTAATTGTTTTGAGATATGAGGATTGTGATATTATAGTCATGCTAGTTAAAGTAGTTGTGAATTTGAGGAATACTTGTGTTGAAGTTTGTGATTCCCATAGCATGCACGTATGGTGAACCACTTTGTGATGAAGTTGGAGCATAATTTATTTATTGATTGTCTTCCTTATGAGTGGCGGTCGGGAACGAGCGATGGTCTTTTCCTACCAATCTATCCAATGACTTGTAGATTTTTGCAATAAGTATATGAGTTCTTTATGACTAATGTTGGGTCCATGGATTATACACACTCTCATCCTTCCACCATTGCTAGCCTCTCTTGTGCCGTGCAACTTTCGCCGGTACCATACACCTGATAACCCACAAGTATAGGGGATCGCAACAGTTTTCGAGGGTAGAGTATTCAACCCAAATTTATTGATTCGACACAAGGGGAGCCAAAGAATATTCTCAAGTATTAGCAGTTGAGTTGTCAATTCAACCACACCTGGATAACTTAGTATCCGCAGCAAAGTATTTAGTAGCAAAGTAGTATGGAAGTAACGGTAATAAATGGCAAAAGTAATGATAGCAGTTTTGTAGTAATTGTAATAAAGAGTAACGGTAAAGTAAATAAGCAAAGCACAATATGTGAAAAGCTCGTAGGCATTGGATCAATGATGGATAATTATGTCGATGTGATTCCTCATGTAATAGTTATAACATAGGGTGACAGTAACTAGCTCCAGCTCATCAATGTAATGTAGGCATGTATTCCGAATATAGTCATACGTGCTTATGGAAAAGAACTTGCATGACATATTTTGTCCTACCCTCCCGTGGCAGCGGGGTCCTAATGGAAACTAAGGGATATTAAGGCCTCCTTTTAATAGAGTACCGGACCACAGCATTAACACTTAGTGAATACATGAACTCCTCAAACTACGGTCATCACCGAGAAGTATCCGATTATTGTCACTTCGGAGTTGTCGGATCATAACACATAACAGGTGACTATAGATTTGCAAAACAGGATCAAGAACTCACATATATTCATGAAAACATAATAGGTTCAGATCTGAAATCATGGCACTCGGGCCCTAGTGACAAGCATTAAGCATAGCAAAGTCATAGCAACATCAATCTCAGAACATAGTGGATACTAGGGATCAAACCCTAACAAAACTAACTTGATTACATGGTAAATCTCATCCAACCCATCACCGTCCATCAAGCCTATGATGGAATTACTCATGCACGGCGATGAGCATCATGAAATTGGTGATGGAGGATGGTTGATGATGACGACAGCGACGAATCCCCCTCTTCGGAGCCCCGAACGGACTCCGGATCAGCCCTCCCGAGAGAGATTAGGGCTTGGCTGCGGCTCCGTATCATAAAACGCGATGAATCTTTCTATCTGATTTTTTCTCCGCAAAAGCAAATATATGGAGTTGGAGTTCAGGTCGGTGGACGTCCAGGGGGCCCACGAGGCAGGGGCGCGCCCCCCACCCTCGTGGACAGGGTGTCGGCCCCTAGTGCTGATTCTTTCACCAGTATTTTTTATTAATTCTGAAAAGTTGCTCTGTGGATTTTCAGGTCATTCCAAGAACTTCTATTTCTGCGCAAAAATAACACCATGTTAGTTTTGCTGAAAACAGCGTCAGTCCGGGTTAGTTCCATTCAAATCATGCAAGTTAGATTCCAAAACAAGGGCAAAAGTGTTTGGAAAAGTAGATACGATGGAGACGTATCAACTCCCCCAAGCTTAAACCTTTCTTGTCCTCAAGCAATTCAGTTGACAAACTAAAAGTGATAAAGAAAAACTTTTACAAACTCTGTTTGCTCTTGTTGTTGCAAATATGTAAAGCCAGCATTCAAGTTTTCAGCAAAGATTATGAACTAACCATATTCACAATAACACTTAGGTCTCATGTTTACTCATATCAATGGCATAATCAACTAGTGAGCAATAATAATAAATCTCAGATGACAACACTTTCTCAAAACTATCATAATATGATATAACAAGATGGTATCTCGCTAGCCCTTTCTAAGACCGCAAAACATAAATGCAGAGCACCTTTAAAGATCAAGGACTAACTAAACATTGTAATTCATGGTAAAAGAGATCCAGTCATACCCAATATAAACTAATAGTAATGCATGCAAATGACAGCGGTGCTCTCCAGCGGGTGCTTTTTAATAAGAGGGTGATGACTCAAACATAAAAGTAAATAGATAGGTCCTTCGCAGAGGGAAGCGGGGATTTGTAGAGGTGCCAGAGCTCGATTTTGAAATAGAGATAAATAACATTTGAGCGGTATACTTTCACTGTCAACATAACAACTAAGAGGTCTCGATATCTTCCATGCTACACATTATAGGCGGTTCCCAAACAGAATGGTAAAGTTTGTACTCCCCCACCACCAACAAGTATCAATCCATGGCTTGCTCGAAACAACGGGTGCCTCCAACTAGCAACAATCATGGGGGAGTTTTGTTTGCAATTATTTTGATTTGATTTGAGCATGGGACTGGGCATCCCGGTGACCAGCCATTTTCTCGTGAATGAGGAGCGGAGTCCACTCCTCTTGAGAATAACCCATCTAACATGGAAGATACAGACAGCCCTAGTTGATACATGAGTTGTTCGAGCATACAAAACAGAATTTCATTTGAAGGTTTGGAGTTTGTCACATACAAATTTGCTTGGAACGGCAGGTAGATACCGCATATAGGAAGGTATGGTGGACTCATATGGCATAACTTTGGGGTTTATGGAGTTTGGATGCACAAGCAGTATTCCCGCTTAGTACAGGTGAAGGCTAGCAAGAGACTAGGAAGTGACCAACTGAGAGAGCGATAACAGTCATGAACATGCATTAAAATTAATCAACACTGAGTGCAAGCATGAGTAGGATATAATCCACCATGAACATAAATATCGTGAAGGCTATGTTGATTCTGTTTCAACTACATGCGTAAACATGTGCTAAGTCAAGTCACTCGAATCATTCAAAGGAGGATACCACCCTATCATACCACATCACAACCATTTTAATAGCATGTTGGCACGCAAGGTAAACCATTATAAGCTCCTAGCTAATTAAGCATGGCATAAGCAACTATAATCTCTAATTGTCATTGCAAGCATGTTTATTCATAATAGGCTGAATAAGGAATGATGAACTAATCATATTTACAAAAACAAGAGAGTTCGAGTTCATACCAGCTTGTCTCATCTCAATAAGCCCATCATATATCGTCATTATTGCCTTTCACTTGCACGACCGAACGGTGTGGATAATAATAATAGTGCACGTGCATTGGACTAAGCTGGAATCTGCAAGCAGTCAATTCAAGGGAAAAGACAAGGTAATATGGGCTCTTGGTTAAATCAACAATCATGCATATTGGAGCCACTAAACATTTTCATTATGGTCTTATCCTCTCGACCCCCAAAGGAAAGAAAAGAAATAAAACTATTTACACGGAAAAGCTCCCAACAAGCAAAAGAAGAACGAGAAATCTTTTGGGGTTTTCTTTTAATTACTACTACAAGCATGGAAATTAAACTAACTAATTTTTTTGGTTTTTCTTAAGGTTTATCAAACACACAAGAAGAAAGCTAGAAAAAGAAATTAAACTAGCATCGATAGTACAATGAAAAAGTATGAGCACCGACAACTAGAATGAGTGTGTGAACATGAATGTAATGTCGGTGAGAAATACGTACTCCCCCAAGCTTAGGCTTTTGGCCTAAGTTGGTCTATGGCCATGGGTTGCGACTACTCTCTCCGGTGTACTGAGGAGCGTCGTCCTGGTACCACTGGCTGGCAATCTCCTCCGGATCCCACTGATAACATGATGGTCGATAAGGGTTAAGTGGTGGTTCCGGCTCAGGCTCTAGAGCTGATGTCTGGCCACGGAGCGCATAGACGGCCTCCGGCAAGACAAGGTAAGGGCCTGCAGTTAGATCAAACAAAGAGGGCACGGGCAAGATAATAGTCTCACTGTGTTTCTTATGAAATCTCAAATTATACAAGAGCATCTTATCATCATTTTTAACAATAAACTCATGTGCTACCATGCTCTTATAATCTAGAAAAGTAGGGGGCAACAGTTTTTCCTCTTTCTCAAAATGCCTAATAGGTATCCTGAAATGTTTAGCAAGGTGTGAAGCATAGATACCTCCAAAAATGGGGCCCTTTGTACGGTTCAGGCTTAATCGTTCAGCAATAATAGCGCCCATACTAACAGAGATATGACGAAATAAAGCATGGAACAAAATAATAATATCAGGAACACTAAGGTTTCGACAGTTTCCGCGACCAATTAAGCATCGACTAGCAAATATTGCAAAGTAGCGTAAAACAGGAAAATGTATGCTAGTAATTCTTGCATCGGAAACCTTCCTCGTTTCCCCTACAGTGATAGTATCAATAAATCCGTCCACATCTTTACGATGTGGTTCCTCTAAGCTGCCCCCGAAGGGTATCTTGCAAACCGTGCAAAATTCATATAGTGACATCTCCCTAGCCACATCATATAAATGAAACTCTACTGAAGGAGGTGATTTCTTAGGATAAAAGTAGAAATTGTGCATGAAAGTATTGGTGATTAAGAGATACTGTTCGATCTGGTCGTGGAGGAAGTCGGTGAGTCCCGCATTATCAACCAACAAATAAAAATCATCATGAATCCCGGCTGCTCTCAAGAAATCATCACAAGGCCATTCACACGGCCGTATTTCCGCCACACGAGGAAGATTATACTTGGGCTTTTCATTATCCTTAGCTTATTTATCCTTAGAGCCTTGTCTAGAAGAGCCCCTCAAGAAGAATCTCTTCATCTTTTCTGAAAATTTCTGAAATTTTTAGTAACTCAAAATAAAAGTGAACCAAACTCAATATAATTGATAGCAACTACTCCCACAAGTGCCTAGAGACTATATCATGCATTAGAATTACTTGGGACCATATAAATTTGACATGCAAGCTCAAGAACAGGGTCACCTAGGCAGCAAAAATTTGCAATGAATAAAGCACTAGAACAAAAACTAATTGGACCATTGGAGGAGTCACATACCAAGGAACAATCCCCAAAGCAGTTTTATGAATGGAGCTTTGAGCAAGGAGATCGAAAATGGCTGCAAAATGAGCTAAAACTCGTGCTTGAGCTGGATGGTGATTTTTTTGGGAGGAAGATGAAGTGTGTGGGTGCAGGAATAAGTGAAGGGGGCCACCGTGGGCCCACGAGGCAGGGGCGCGCCCTATAGGGGTGGGCGCGTCCTAGACCCTCGTGGCCAGGTGCCAGCTCCCCCTGCTGTGTTCTCAGTGCAAGATATTCTCAAATATTCCAGAAAAAATCATACTAAATGTGCAGGGCATTTGGAGAACTTTTATTTTTGGGTATATTTTTTGCATGGATAATTCAGAAAACAGACAGAAAATACTATTTTTACTCTAAATAGCACAAAGTAAAAGGAGGGTACGGAAGGTTGTGCCTTCTAACTTCATCCATCTCATGCTCATCAAAAGGAATCCACTAACAAGGTTGATCAAGTCTTGTTAACAAACTCATTCCGAATAACATGGAACCGTAGAAATTTCGAATAACACTAGGTTACCTCAACGGGGATATGCACATCCCCAATAATAAGAATATCATATTTCTTCTTGACAGTAGGAAGAGGAAATTCAAAACCTCCAATAATGATAGTTGGAATTTTTCCAATAGAATTGCTACTGTGAACTTGAGGTTGTTTCCTCGGAAAGTGTACCGTATGCTCATTACCATTAACATGAAAAGTGACATTGCCTTTGTTGCAATCAATAACAGCCCCTGCAGTATTCAAAAAGGGTCTACCAAGCATAATCGACATACTATCGTCCTCGGGAATATCAAGAATAACAAAGTCCGTTAAGATGGTAACGTTTGCAACTACAACAGGCACATCCTCACAAATACCGACAGGTATAGCAGTTGATTTATCGGCCATTTGCAAAGATATTTCAGTAGGTGTCAACTTATTCAATTCAAGTCTACGATATAAAGAGAGAGGCATAACACTAACACCGGCTCCAAGATCACATAAAACAGTTTTAACATAGTTTCTTTTAATGGAGCATGGTATAGTTGGTACTCCTGGGTCTCCAAGTTTCTTAGGTATTCCACCTTTAAAAGTGTAATTAGTAAGCATAGTGGAAATTTCAGCTTTTGGTATCTTTCTTTTATTTGTAATAATATCTTTCATGTACTTAGCATAAGGGTTCACTTTAAGCATATCAGTTAAGCGCATACGTAAGAAGATAGGTCTAATCATTTCAGCAAAGCTCTCAAAATCCTCATCATCCTTTTTCTTGGATGGCTTAGGAGGAAAAGGCATAGATTTCTGAACCCATGGTTCTCTTTCTTTACTGTGTTTCCTAGCAACAAAGTCTCTCTTATCATAACGTTGATTCTTTGATTGTGGGTTATCAAGATCAATAGCAGGTTCAATCTCTACATCATTATTATTGCTAGGTTGAGCATCAACATGAACATTATCATTAACATTATCACTAGGTTCAGGTTCATCACCAGGTTGTGCTTCAGCATCAGAAATAGAAATATCATTGGGATTCTCAGGTGTGTCTACAACAGGTTCACTAGAAGCATGCAAAGTCCTATCATTTTTCTTCTTCTTCTTTTTAGAAGGACTAGGTGCATCTACATTATTTCTCTGAGAATCTTGCTCAATTCTCTTAGGGTCGCCTTCAGGATACAAAGGTTCCTGGGGCATTTTACCAGTTCTAGTAGCCACTCTAACAGCAAAATCATGTTTATTATTTAATTCATCGAGCAAATCACTTTGAGCTTTAAGTACTTGTTCTGCTTGAGTGGTAACCATAGAAGCATATTTACTAATGAGTTTAAGTTCACCTTTAACTCTAGCCATATAATCGCTCAAGTGTCCAATCATGTAAGCATTACTCTTTAATTCTCTACCAACATAAGCATTGAAATTTTCTTGTCTAGCCATAAAGTCATCAAATTCATCCAAGCATTGGCTAGCAAACTTAGTAGACGGGATTTCAACTTTATCATATCTATAGAGAGAATTTACCTTTACTACCTGTGTCAGGTTATCAAGACCATGTGTTCCTTCAATAGGTGGTATATTAAGGCCATGAATTTCTTCAACAGGAGGTAAATTCTTAACATCTTCAGCTTTAATACCTTTTTCTTTCATAGATTTCTTTGCCTCTTGCATATCTTCAGGACTAAGAAATAGAACACCCCTCTTCTTCGGAGTTGGTTTAGGAGTTGGCTCAGGAATTGGCTCAGGAAGTGTCCAATTATTTTCATTAGTCAACATATTATTCAATAATAATTCAGCTTGACTGACTGTTCTTTCCCTAAAAACACAACCAGCATAACTATCCAAGTGGTCCTTGGAAGCATCAGTTAGTCCATTATAAAAGATATCAAGTATTTCATTTTCTTAAGAGGATGATCAGGCAAAGCCTTAAGTAACCGGAGAAGCCTCCCCCAAGCTTGTGGGAAACTCTCTTCTTCAATTTGCACAAAATTATATATTTCCCTCAAGGCAGCTTGTTTCTTATGAGTAGGGAAATATTTGGCAGAGATGTAATAAATCATATCCTGGGGACTATGCACACAACCAGGATCAAGAGAATTAAACCAAGATTTAGCATCACCCTTTAACGAGAACGGAAATATCTTAAGGATATAATAGTAGCAGGATTTCTCATCATTAGGGAACAGGGTGGCTATATCATTTAATTTAGTAAGATGTGCCACAACAGTTTCAGATTCGTAGCCATAGAAAGGATCAGATTCAACCAAAGTAATTATCTCAGGATCGACAGAGAATTCATAATCCTTATCAGTAACAAAGATAGGTGAGGTAGCAAAAGCAGGGTCATATTTCATTCTAGCATTCAGAGTTTTCTGTTTCAGCTTAGCTAATAACTTCTTAAGATCAGATCTATCATTGCAAGCAAGAAAATCTCTAGCAGTTTCTTCATCCATAACATAACCCTCAGGAACAATAGGCAATTCATATTTAGGGGGAGAACCTTCATATCACTATCTTCAATAATACCAGTTTCAAGAATTTCATTCTCTCTAACCCTAGCAAGTTGTTCATCAAGATATTCACCTAATGGCACAGTAGTATCAAGCACAGAAGTAGTTTCATCATAAATATCATGC
The DNA here is from genome assembly GCA_021437245.1 of Aegilops speltoides. Lineage (NCBI taxonomy): Eukaryota > Viridiplantae > Streptophyta > Magnoliopsida > Poales > Poaceae > Aegilops > Aegilops speltoides. Next base: position 1,380 of record JAHHZJ010006056.1, on the reverse strand, counting down.
ATAGTAGAAGTGGCATCATCAATAACATGCGGCATATCAGAATTAATAGCAGAATCAGGTTTAGGTGTCGCAAGCTTACTCATGACAGAAGGAGAATCTAGTGCAGAGCTAGATGGCAGTTCCTTACCTCCCCTCGTAGTTGAGGGAAAAATCTTAGTTCTTTCGTCTTTCAAGTTCCTCATAGTGAACAGCAGATATAAATCCCAAGTGACTCAAAGAACAAAGCTATGCTCCCCGGCAACGGCGCCAGAAAATAGTCTTGATAACCCACAAGTATAGGGGATCGCAACAGTTTTTTAGGTTAGAGTATTCAACCCAAATTTATTGATTCGACACAAGGGGAGCCAAAGAATATTCTCAAGTATTAGCAGTTGAGTTGTCAATTCAACCACACCTGGATAACTTAGTATCCGCAGCAAAGTATTTAGTAGCAAAGTAGTATGGAAGTAACGGTAACAGTGGCAAAAGTAACAGTAGTAGTTTTGTAGTAATTGTAACAGCAGCAACAGTAAAGTAAATAAGCAAAGCACAATATGTGAAAAGCTCGTAGGCATTGGATCAGTGATGGATAATTATGTCGGATGCGATTCCTCATGTAATAGTTATAACATAGGATGACACGGAACTAGCTCCAGTTCATCAATGTAATGTAGGCATGTATTTCGAATATAGTCATACGTGCTTATGGAAAAGAACTTGCATGACATATTTTGTCCTACCCTCCCGTGGCAGCGGGGTCCTAATGGAAACTAAGGGATATTAAGGCCTCCTTTTAATAGAGTACTGGACCAAAGCATTAACACTTAGTGAATAAATGAACTCCTCAAACTATGGTCATCACCGAGAAGTATCCTGATTATTGTCCCTTCGGGGTTGTCGGATCATAACACATAATAGGTGACTATAGACTTGCAAAATAGGATCAAGAACTCACATATATTCATGAAAACATAATAGGTTCAGATCTGAAATCATGGCACTCGGGCCCTAGTGACAAGCATTAAGCATAGCAAAGTCATAGCAACATCAATCTCAGAACATAGTGGATACTAGGGATCAAACCCTAACAAAACTAACTTGATTACATGGTAAATCTCATCCAACCCATCACCGTCCGGCAAGCCTATGATGGAATTACTCACGCACGGCGGTGAACATCATGAAATTGGTGATGGAGGATGGTCGATGATGACGACGGCGATGAATCCCCCTCTCTGGAGCCCCGAACGGACTCCAGATCAGCCCTCCCGAGAGAGATTTGGGCTTGGCGGCGGCTCCGTATCGTAAAACGCGATGAATCTTTCTCTCTGATTTTTTTTCTCCGCAAAAGCAAATATATGGAGTTGGAGTTGAGGTCGGTGGACGTCCAGGGGCCCACGA
>JAHHZJ010006052.1:0-10213 GCA_021437245.1 Aegilops speltoides | reverse complement strand
GCCCACATGCAAATAATGGCAATGTTAGGGCTCCCCTCAGTAATCATGACCATCTCCTAAACTGAAATTGAATATTCCACCATTTGAGGGTAGATATGTTCCTGATATATATCTTACTTGGGAGTTAGAAACCGAACAACATTTACATGTTTACAATATCCCGAGGAGAGACGGTTCCTCGTCTGTTGTGCTTTCACTAGCTTTGCATGTGTTTGTGGTCTAACATTGTAGATTATATCCTGCCCAACTACTTGGGCTGCTTTGAAAACTGCTATGCTGGGTTCCACCATATTATCAACGTGAATTACTTCAAAAATTGCAGCTTAAGACAAGGAAAAATTTCGAGAAGAATATTATCGAATTACAAACCGCTTGATTAGATGGGTATTGTTGAGGAGAATGAAGCTATGCTTGCACGCTTTCCGGGTGGATTAAATAGAGAGATTGCACCATTCTAGACTATAAGGATTTAATAATATCACCGTTATTCCATCTTGCTTGTAAAGTGAACGTGAAGTGCGGATCGACGGCATTGGCGCCGACTAACTTTTCCGGTCGACCTTCATCATGGACACCACGGCATCATCTACTTCCACCGCACCATCACCTCCTTCAAGGCCACCTCCAACCATGATACAAGAAAGCGGCACAACCACCACTATCCGCCAAGAGCACACCGCCGGCTCAAGAGCTCTTCTTCTTCCATGGCCAACAGGCACACAAGGATATTTTTTGTCGTCGTAAGGGAAGAGGACATTTTAAGAGAATGCAAACTCAGCGGTGATGATTGCTAGAGGATGGTGGGTATGAGTCCGCTTAGTGACTATGATGAGGAGACTTTGGCTCTTATTACACATGAGGAACACGGGAGATGATTCCGATCATGAGACACAATACATGGCTGCAAGATGCGACAGTATGAATGTTTAGTTGCTCAACGGTTTTGAGTGTGCAGTTACACAAGCGAGCAAAATCAGAGGCATAATTTGTTCCATACAAAGGAGTTGTGAAGGAACGCTCTATTCGCCATCATAGATGGAGGGAGCTGCAACAACTTGGCTAGCATGGAGATGGTGGGAAGCTATTCTCACCACAAGACCACATCCACATCCTTACTACATCCAATGGTTCAACAATATGCAAGGTTAAGGTAACACGACTGCTCGGTGCATTTTAGTATCTCTACATATGCTGATTATGTTGATTGTGATGTGGTACCTATGCAAGCATGTTCCTTATTACTTGGTCGACCATGGCAATTTGATAAAAATTTGACACCATGGTAGAAACAATCAAGATACTCTTGTTCATAAGGATAAAAATATTACTTTGCTTCCTATGACTCCGAGTCCATTTTGAAAGATGATATTAATAGAGCTAATAAAGCAAAACAGGAGAAAAATAAGAGTGAAAATCAGATTGTGGCAAAAGAATTTGAGCAACATATGAAGCCTAATAGTAAACCATCTAGTGTTGTTTCTGAAATTAAATTGAAAAGTGCATGTTTACTTGCCACTAAATCTGATATTGATGAGCTAGATTTTAGCAAATCTGTTTGCTATGCTTTGTGCAAAGAGGCATTATTTTCATTCGAGGACGGTTTTCCTTTGCCCCCGTCACTAACATTTTGCAGGAGTTCCCGACGCCTTTCCACAAGACGGCCACCGGATTACCACCTATTCGAGGGATTGAGCATCAAATTGACTTAATTCCTCGCATCATTACCCAACCGCACCATACCGCATCAATCCGAGGAGACAAGGAGATTATGCCCAATGTGAGCTGTTCCGACAAGGTTATATACGCAATCCCTTAGTCCTTGTGTTGTTCCTATTATTCTAGTGCCAAAAAGGATGGTACGCCACGATGTGTGTTGATTGAGAGGCATTAATAATATTACTATTCTTATCGCCACCCTATTCCTAGGCTAGATGATATGCTTGATGAATTGAGGGTTACAATATTCTCCAAAGTTGATTTTGAGTGGATACCATCAAATTCGATGAAATTGGGAGATGAATGGAAACAGCATTTAAAACTAAGTTTGATTATATGAGTGGTTAGTCATGCCTTTTGGGTTAACTAATGCACCTAGTACTTTCATGAGATTAATGAACCAAGTTTTACGTGCTTTCATTGGACGATTTGGTAGTCTATTTTGATGATAATGATTTATAAAATCTTTAAGAACATTTGGAACATTTACGGTTGTTTTAATGCTCACGTGATGCACGCTTGTTTGGTAACCTTGGGAAGTGCACCTTTTGCCCAACCGGTATCTTTTCTTGGTGATAGAGGCAAATGTCCCGCTCTTCGATGAGATGGTGGATTTCCTTGGAAGTCATTTGACGATCCGACATTAACGGCGAGGACGCGCGCTTTAGAATCGCTAAACCAACTCCGAGAGGTTATTACCACCGGCACGATCAACTGATAAGGTTTCTCTTCGCGAGCAAACGAAGAACAAGCAGAAACGAGATTGCAACTGATATTAATATAAGATGAAAGCTTTATTGATCAAGGTGGGGTTCGTGACGCTTGTCTGGTCATTGAACACAAACGGCAACGCCAAGTTGCAGCTATGGCTAACTTTGATCTAAACAAAACCCAAGTCTAAACGTGTCCTAAGGCGATTATGGAGGAAGAGGGAAATTTTACCCTTGTGAGGGTCCAAACTAACCTATCTCTTGTTTTCCACACATACCTGCTAAAATAGCCTATACTAATGTATTTCTGAAATTACATGGCCTCTAATAAGGTGACGAGACCAGAATAGCTCCGGACAAATTTATAAGTGGCATCTTGTATTTCGTCCAAGGCTCATGTACTATTATGGTGGCTTCAAAGTCCTGAATCATCACTTGTAACTCCATTCTTTCCTTCATGCCATCATCTCCATGCTTGTTCTTGCTCCAATGTTCATCCTTCTCCAAGCTAGGCCCTTCATTTGTAAGCAAAACAAATGTATCCAATTTGGAAAGATCATATTCTCATGAAAATTAGAATCATTACCAAGAAACCAAAGTACCGTAATTTAGTTGGCGCGCAGTTCTAGTAATTGGTCCAAGATGTATAGCAGCAGGGGTGGGTGTAACAATGGTATTGATGTCCTCATCATCCTCCCTTCTGAAATGAAGTCGCTTCGATTAAGTTCATCTTCCTCACCCAAATATGGCTTCAAATCTGCAATGTTAAAGGGGACTAACCCAAAATCTGCAGCAGCTCAGTTTATATGCATTATCATTTACTTTCTCCAACACCTTAAAGGGACCAAAAGACGGGATTAGCTTGATTTGCAAATCAGAAATCTATCCTTACGCAAATGTAACCAAACAAGATCTCCGTGCAAACACAACATGTTTTCTACCCTTATCTCCAAAGAAGTTTATATTTAGCATTCATACGCCAATGTTTTCCTTAGTTAACTCATGCATTTTTAAAATCAATTCAGCACGCTTTAGCATCAAAATTAACCTTCTCCAAGATGGAAGAGGCAACAAATCAATAGGTGCACGAGGTAGGAAACCATACACAACTTCAAAAGGGCACATCTTAGTAGTAGAATGCAATGAACCATTATAAGCAAATTCAATATGAGGCTAGCATTCCTCCCACATTTTCTTATTATTCTTTAGAACAGCCAAGCATAGTAGACAATGTTCTATTGACTACTTCGCTTGTCCATCATTGGGGTGACAAGTAGTACTAAAAGCAGTTTAGTCCCCAACTTAGCCCATAAACATCTCCAAAAGTGGCTAAGAAATTTAGTATCACGATCTCAAACAATAGTATTTGGACACCATGCAAGTTTAATAATTTCATGAAAGAACAAATCAACAACTTGACAAGATCATCCTTTTATGACATGGTATAAAGTGTGCCATTTTTGAGAATCTATCCACAACAACAAATATGCTATCCTCCCTTCTTTGTTCTAGGTAAACCTAAAACAAAGTCCATAGATATATCCTCCCAAGGAACACTAGGACGTGCAAAGGCATATATAAACCATGAGGATTGAGTCGGACTTAGCTTTTGACATGTAGTGCAGGAAAGCAATAAACGCCAACATCCCGCCTCATCTTTGGCCAAAAGAAATGTGTGCAAGTACGCCCTCCGCCTTTCACGCCAAAGTGTCCCATTAGTCCTCCTCCATGCCCCTGCAACAACAAAAGACTTAACGAGCTAGCTGAATGCATAGCTTGTTAGCACTTTAACACAAACCATCATTAACGACAAACTTGTTCCATGTTCTTCCTTCTTTACAATTCTGCAATACATCTTTAAAATCAGCATCATGCACATATTGACTTTGATGGTCTCCAAACCAAATATTTTGAAGTCAAGTTGTGAAAGTAGTATAGCAAGACAATGCATCAAGAATAACATTTTCTTTACCCTTCTTGTGTTTAATGACATAAGGGAAAGTCTCAATGAATTCAACCCATTTAGCATGTCACATTCAGTTTATTGATTTTAATATGTTTCAAAGATTCATGATCGAAACAAATTTTTGGGCCATAAATAATGTTGCCATGTTTCAAAGTCCAACAAGAGCATATAATTTTTTATCATAAGAATGATAGAGGCAGGTGTTCCCCTTTCGGAGATGGTGGATTTCGCTTTGGAAGTCCTTTGACGATCCGACACGAGGCCGGGAGGACCCGCCTTTAGCAATCGCTAAACCAACTCCGAGAGGTTATTGACCACGGAGCACATCAACTCACCACAGGGTCTATTTCCGAGCAAACGAAGAACAAGCAAGAAACGGATTGCAACTGATATTGGAATATAAGATGAAAGCTTTATTGATCAAGGTGGGTTTGGGACGCCTTTGTCTCGTGAACACAAACGGCACGGGTTGGCTATGGCAACTTTTGATCTAAACAAAACCTGTCAAACGGTCCCTAAGGGCTGATATATAGGAAGGGGTGAATTTGTGGCCCTTGGTGGAGGGGTCCAAACTAACCCATCTCTTGTTTCCCCCACATACGGACTCTAAAAAAGCCTATACTAATGTATTTCGAAATTACATGGGCCTGGCCAATAATAAGGTGACGAGACCAGAATAGCCTCGGACGAAATTTATGAAGTGGCATCTTGTATATTTCGTCCAAGGCTTCATGCACTCATTATGGTGGCTTCAAAGTCCGAAATCATCACTTGTAACTCCATTCTTGTCCCTTCGCATGCCCATCTCCATGCTTGTTCTTGCTCCAATGTTCATCCTTCTCCGCTAGCCCTTCATTTGTAAGCAAAACAAATGTATCCAATTTAGGAGATCATATTCTCATGAAATTAGAATCATTACCAAGAAACAAAGTACCGGTAATTTAGGAGCCGGCCTAGTAATTGGTCCAAGATGTTAGCACAGGGTGGGTGTAACAATGGTATTGATGTCCCTCATCCTCCCCTTCTTGAAATGAAGTCGTCCGATAAGTTCATCTTCCTCACCCAAATATGGCTTCAAATCTGAATGTTAAAAGTGGACTAACCCCAAATTCGCAGGCCAAGTTTATATGCATTATCATTTACTTTCTCCAACACCTTAAAGGGACCAGCAGACGGGATTAGCTTTGATTTAAATCGAAATCTATCCTTACGCAAATGTAACCAAACAAGATCTCCGTGCAAACACAACATGTTTTCACCCTTATCTCCAAAAAGTTTATATTTAGCATTCATACGCCAATGTTTTCCTTAGTTAACCATGCATTTTTTAAAATCAAAGACGCTCTTAGCATCAAAATTAACCTTCTCCAAGATGGAAGAGGCAACAAATCAATAGGACGAGGTAGGAAACCATACACAACTTCAAAAGGGCACATCTTAGTAGTAGAATGCAATGAACGATTATAAGCAAATTCAATATGAGGCAAGCATTCCTCCCACATTTTCTTATTTTTCTTTAGCCCTAAGCATAGTAGACAATGTTCTATTGACTACTTCAGTTTGTCCATCAGTTTGGGGTGACAAGTAGTACTAAAAGCAGTTTAGTCCCCAACTTAGCCCATAAACATCTCCAAAAGTGGCTAAGAAATTTAGTATCACGATCTCAAACAATAGTATTTGGCACACCATGCAAGCTTAATAATTTCAATGAAAGAACAAATCAGCAACATTGACAGCATCATCACTTTTATGACATGGTATAAAGTGTGCCATTTTCGAGAATCTATCCACGCACAACAAATATGCTATCCTCCTTCTTTGTTCTAGGTAAACCTAAAACAAAGTCCAGATATATCCTCCCAAGGAACACTAGGTACAGTGCAAAGGCATATATAAACCATGAGGATTGAGTCGTGACTTAGCTGACATGTAGTGCAGCGAGCAATAAACGCCAACATCCCCGCCTCATCTTTTGGCCAAAAGAAATGTGGCAAGTACGTCCTCCGCCTTTCACGCCAAAGTGTCCTATTAGTCCTCCTCCATGCGCCCCTGCAACAACAAAAGACTTAACGGAGCTAGTGAATGCATAGCTTGTTAGCACGGAACACAACCATCATTAACGACAAACTTGTTCCATGTTCTTCCTTCTTTACAATTCTGCAATACATCTTTAAAATCAGCATCATGCACATATTGATTTGATGGTCTCCAAACCAAATATTTTGAAGTCGTTGTGAAAGATATAGCTTATTTAGACAATGCATCGGCAATAACATTTTCTTACCCTTCTTGTGTTAATGACATAAGGAAAGTCTCAATGAATTCAACCCATTTTGCATGTCTACGATTCAGTTTAGCTTGACTTTTAATATGTTTCAAAGATTCATGATCGAATGTATAACAAATTCTTTGGGCCATAAATAATGTTGCCATGTTTCTAAAGTCCGAACAAGAGCATATAATTTTATCATAAGTAGAATAATTCATCAGGCCCATTCAATTTTCAGAAAAGTATGCAACAGGTTTGCACATCTTGTAGTAACACACCTCCTAATCCAATTCCACTAGCATCACATTCAAGCTCAAAAGTCTTATTAAAATCTGAAGTTGGAGTAAAGGAGCATACAACTTATCTTTCAACACCGTGAAGGCTTCTTCCTGTGCGGTACCCCAAACAAAAGGCACATCCTCTTTGTAAGCTCAAGGAGAGGTGCAGCAATGGTGCTGAAATCTCACAAACGCCTATAGAAACCAAAGAGGCCAAGGAAACTCCTCACTTCAGGTGACCGCTTTGGGCAATGCCAACTCTCAATAGCTTCAATCTTGGCTTTATCAACTTCAATTTCTGTGGAGTAACAACATAGCTAAGAAAGATACTTGGCCGGTGCAAAAGGTGCACTTCCTAAGGTTACCAAACAACGCATCACGTGAGAGCATTAAAACAGCACGTAAATGTTCCAAATGTTCTTCCAAAGATTTGCTATAAATCAAGATATCATCAAAATAGACTACCACAAATCGTCCAATGAAAGCACGTAAAACTTCGCTCATTAATCTCATGAAAGTACTAGGTGCATTAGTTAACCCAAAAGGCATGACTAACCACTATATAATCCAAACTTAGTTTTAAATGTTGTTTTCCATTCATCTCCCAATTTCATACGAATTTGATGGTATCCACTACGCAAATCAATCTCTTTGAGAATATTGTAGAGCCACTCAATTCATCAAGCATATCATCTAGCCTAGGAATAGGGTGACGATAACTAATAGTAATATTTTGATGCCTCTACAATCAACACACATAATGCGGACGCACCATCCTTTTTCAAGACTAGAATAATAGGAACAAGACAAGGACTAAGGGATTCGCAATATAACCTTTGTCGAGCAGCTCCCTGATTCTTGACGATAATCTCCTTCGCTCTCTCGATTGGTACGGATGGTAACGGTTGGTATGATGCACCGGAATTAAGTCAATTTGATGCTCAACTGATAGGTGGTATCCTCGTAATACGCCTTAGAAAGACGTCAAATAACCTCTCAAAATGTTAGTGACAAGGGGCAAAAGAAGGCACGCCCCTGAATGAAAATAATGCCTCTTTGCACAAAGCATAGCAAATAGATTGGCTAAAATCTAGCTCATCATCAGATTTGGTAAGGCAAATGCACTTTTCAATTTAATTTCAGTACAACAAGAGATGGTTTATTATTAGGCTTCATGTGTTTTCAAATTTCTTGCCCAATCTGATTTTCACTCTTATTCTTCTGTTTTGCCTTATTAGCTCTATTAATATCATCTTTCAAATGGACTCAGGAGTCATAGGAAGCAAAGTAATATTTTATCCTTATGAACAAGAGTATACTGATTGTTTCTACCATGGTGTACAGAATTTTTATCAAATTGCCATGGTCTACCAAGTAACAAGGAACATGCTTGCATAGGTACCACATCACAATCAACATAATCAGATATGTAGAGATACTAAAATGCACACTAAAGACGTGTTACCTTAACCTTGCCGCTGTTGTTGAACCATTGGATGTAGTAAGGATGTGGATGTGGTCTTGTGGTGAGATAACTCTCCACCATCTCCATGCTAGCCAAGTTGTTGCAGCTCCCTCCATCTATGATGACGCCAATAGAACGCTTCCTTCACAACTCCCTTTGTATGGAACAAATTATGCCTCCGATTTTGCTCACTTGTGTAACCTGCACACTCAAAACACGTTGAGCAACTAAACATTCATACCTGCCAAGATCTTTAGCAGCCATGTATTGTGTCTCATGATCGTAATCATCTCCACCGTGTTCCTCATGTGTAATAAGAGCCAAAGTCTCCTCATCATAGTCACTAGCGGACTCATACCACCATCCTCAGAGCAATCATCACACGCTGAGATTTGCATTCTTCCAAAAATGTCCTCTTCCCTTACACGATTTACAAATAATATCACTTGTGTGCCCTGTGACGCCATGGAAGAAGAAGAGCTCGTGCATGCCCAGCAGTGTGCTCTGGCGATAGTGGTGGTTGTGCTCGCTTGTATCACGGTTGGAGGTGGCACCCAAGGAGGTGATGGTGCAAAGGAAGTAGATGATGGGTGTCCATGATGAAGGTCACTCAGAAAAGTAAGGCGCCAATGCCGCCGATCCTCAAGACTTCACGCTCAGCTTTACAAGCAAGATGGAATAAACGAGTGATATTATTATAACCTTATAGTCTAGAATGGTCTGAATCTCTATTTAATCCACCGTAAAACGGCAAGCATAGCTTCATTCTCCTCAACAATACCACATCTAATCAAGCCGTTTGTAATTCCGATAATATTCTTCTACGAATTTTTCCTTGTCTTAAGCGCTGCAATTTTTGAAGTAATTCACGTTGATAATATGGTGGAACCCAACGAGACGCATAGCAGTTTTCAAAGCAGCCCAAGTAGTGGAACAGGATATAATTCAATGTTCGCACCACCAAACACATGCAAAGCTAGTGAAAGCACAAACAAGCAAAGGAACACGCCTCTCCTCGGATATTGTAAACATGTAAATCTGTTCAGTTTCTAACTCCCAAGTAAGATATATATCGGAAACATATCTACCCTCAAATGGTGGAATATTCAATTTCAGTTTAGGGAGATGGTCATGATCTCGCACGAGGGGAGCCCTAACATTGCCATTATTTGCATGTGGACGAACCGGTGGTTGTGGTGCGGTGGTTGCACGAGTTCGATGTTGATCAACCTCATCCTCGTAATCTTCCACATAATCATCCTCCCTCGTACAAAGCAGCAGAGGGAGCCAAAGAAGCACCAACAGCAGAAAGACGCACCAGAATTTTGTCCTGCTCAATAGGAACACGCTGAGCCGTCCATACCGATTCGAAGGGGCGAAGGTTGTCGCAGGAGGTGCGATAGGTGCAGCCGGCGTGGTTGTGGAAAACGCCGAGCAATTCATCAAACTTGCTATCGCTTTGTTTCAAACGCCTTCTCAATGCCATCTATCTTCTCCATGGCCTCACAAATCTGTTTACCACATCTTGCACCTGTCCAATCATCATTTGCTGAAACTTATCATGTAGCTGTTTGTTTGTCGGTTCTCCCAATCACTCATCGGCCCGTGTTCCTCAGGTTAGCAGCAATAGAAACACACAAGGATCCCGGATACTAGGAAGTGGTGGTGGTGGTGGTGGAATCACAAACCGGAAGCAAATCTAAATTTTACCGCCTACCAAAGCAGGTGGTGATCCAACCGCTGAAGTCAAACTCTCAAAGCTTTATAGCGAAGGGAGAATCAAACGACGACGAGATGTATTGGGTGGGG
>JAHHZJ010006051.1:22500-25902 GCA_021437245.1 Aegilops speltoides | reverse complement strand
TCGGCGAGGGCGCCTCTCCGGCCTATTCGGACCTTGGCCGCCCGATTCTCAAACTGGGCTGCTCTGGTTCGCTTCGCCGTTACTAGGGAATCCTTGTAAGTTTCTTCTCCTCGCTTATTTATATGCTTAAACTCAGCGGGTAGTCCCGCCCTAACACTTGTGATCGAGCGGCGTCGCTTCGTTTGTTGGGTCATTTAGAGGCCATAATGCCATGCGCGTCGGATTCACTGCATTGATGCGAGGCGCCCACCATGCGCTGTGTTGGCCGGTACCGCAACCCGATCTTGGTCCACCGCCCCTTGCGGCGAGGGACGGATGCGCATCAATTCCCGTTGAGGTGTTTGGGGCGTGTTTTGGCGTGGCCCGGCGGCGTGCCCTCGGCGAGTGGCCTCCGGCGCAACGCGTTCAAAGACTTCGATGGTTCGCGGGATTACGCAATTCACACGGTGTCGCATTTCTTCGTTCTTCATCGATCGAGCGAGATATCCGTTGCGAGTCGTGTGGATTAAATAGCTTTGCAACGAGGGGCGGCTGAAGCTAGCCATCCCTCGGGTTAAACCTGATGTTCCTTAGCGCCTTGGCCGTGGTTCTTTACCAAGAGCCCCCACCGCTCCGAGGAGGGTGAGTCGAGCATTAGCGGGCGGCAGACCGTCGCCGGACAGTTGGATAGCGGCGGCGATACTTTTTGGTGAGTCCGCAATGATCCTTCCGAGGTTCACCTACGAAACCTTATTCGACTTCTCCTTCCTCTAAATGATAAGGTTCAATGGACTTCTCGCGGCGTGGGCGTGAACCGCCCCGTCGCCGCGATCCGAACACTTCACGGTGTCGGCGGCGTGGATGGTCGCCCGGCACCTATGGGACCGCCGAGGGCCCCTTCGTGTGTTGTAGGGAGGCGGGCTGGAGGAGGCGGATCGAGCTAGGCGTGAGTTCTTACCCAGCCGGGCGCGATGGTGCGTAAAACCCTCTTTGCTGCCTTGTGTTGTATGCTTTTGGGAGCCTCGGAGTGTCGACGATCGGTACCCTCTCGAGAATAGCGAATGGTTGGAACCCCCTCGTTGTGCATGGGCCTCCTTTTATAGGGCAAGGGGTCACGCGGTGTCAGCGTGGGTAGAGGTAAGCGTAAAATAGGTGGTAGTTGAAAGCTTCAGGAGCAGTCTTTGCTCGATTGCATGAATAGTGGTTTCTACCTACTTTTGTGAGAGAGGGACAAGGGCATTAAATGCCGATGCGTCGCCCAAAGTTCCGCCCGTCTCCGTTTGCCCGCAGCGATGGAGCCACCACGTGGAGTGCCACCGCACCCTTCATCTGTGTGACCACCGCCACAGCGTCTCTGGAAAGTGGAGGGGCAGCGTGGGCAGATGAGCTGGAGTCGGGCGTGCGTCGCGGCTCCCCGCAAGTGCCTTGCGGGTCTTGATCTTGCCGGGCTCTTGATCTTGCGGGCCGGGGTTTACCGGGCCCACTTTCCCCCCGGGCCCTTGCGGGGCGATTGGCCGAACCCGCCTGTGAGGGTCTTGACCCCGGGGTCCTTCTTGGGGACTTGTGGGGTGGGATTTGGCCGGCGGCCTTCCCGGGCCTCCTCTTCGGCTTCTTTGTTTGCCCGTTTTAATGGCGGTAGGGGCGGAATGGTTCCCGGCAAGCATCACGGTGGATCTGGCCGGGGGCGTGGTGCCCGGTCGGGTTTGAATGCTTGGTACCCTCCTTTTAAGGCAGGCCGGACTGGGCCCCTGGGTGCCGTTTGGGCGGGCCCAAAACCCCTTTCCCGCGCGAAGCCCGTTGTCCCAAAATCTTTCGGTTCCCTGAACCGCGTCGGTTGCCGTCTGGGGGCGTGGGGCAGCGTGCATCGTGGCGTCCACCCGTGGCCGTGGCGCGGGCCGGGTGCTTACCTGTTGGCCCGTTTTTTCCAGGGCCCCTCTCCCGCGGGTGGGGGGGTGGAACCCGGCCCTCCGAGGCGGGGCGGTGGCCCGCTCTTGGCCTCCTGCCTCGATTCGGCCCAGGCGGTTACCCCCCCCTAAATGGGCGGAAGGGTCTCTACCCGTTTCCATTTTCCTTCGCCTTCATTTTTCGTTCCCTTGCCGCCTGGAAGGAATCCTGGCCCTTGGCGGTGAGCGGGTTGCTTCGGGGCGCCCACTCCCCACGCCCGTGGGTAAACCCGCCAGAGGGGGGAAGTCGTGGCAGCGGCGGAGCCGGCGTGGGGTTTTCGGGGCGGCCCTGGCGGCCGCCCCTCCCGTTCCCAGGGGTCTCCGACCCGGATCCCCCCGGGATGACCCCAGGGTTCTTCTCGCCCGCGACGCCCTGCCGCCGCCTCCGGCTCCGGTCCCGTTGCGGGCCGGGTGGGACCGGCCCACTTGGGCTCGCGCGGGGGCTCGGGTCGCGGCCCTTTCGGGTGGTGTCGTGCCCACCGTGGTTTTCGGAATGGGGCCGCCGGTCCATCCCTGGGTTCACCTCTTTAAGGTTATTGGTGGTGCCTCCTGGCCGTCAAGGCCCGGCATTGGAACCGGGTCGCTTTTGTGTGGCAGCCCTCCGGATGCGAGCCCCTCCGGCGGTGCGGGGGGCCCCAAGGGCACGAGGGGTGGCGGGGCCCGACAGGCGTCGGCCCGTGCCTCGCGGCCCGGGCCCCCTTTCCTGGGTTGCGGGCTCCACTCCCGGGGCCGTTTTTGGCGGTGTGGGAGGCTGCGGGGGAAGGGAGGGGGGGGCGGCAAGGCCCTCTGCCGCTCACCCGAGGCCGCGGCGTTTTGCGTCCCACACCCGTTTCAGCTTCCTCCCTCGCCTCGGGCCCCCCAAGCTCTGGCCGGCCCGGGTTTTTTGGGGTCTTCGCCCTTTGGCTCTTTAGTTGGGGTTCGGCGCTCAGATCGTTCCCCATGCCCGTCCCTTTTGGCTCGGGGCCCGGGGGCCTGGGGTTTCCCGTCGTCTTGTCCCCTTCCCCAAATTTTTGGGGTCTTCCTTCCCCAGGAACCTATCTTCAGGGCTCCTGTTCCTACCTGGACCCGAGGAAACGGAGAGGGTCCGGCACCTTATTTTTGGTAAGCCCTCGGGATTAGTGTGTTAAGAACTTTAATCCTTCTTTAAGTTTTTCATCCCTATGGCTTGCTAAATGGATGTTTTAATGAAAAAGGGAAAGCTTCGGACTAACTTTTCTTATTGCGTGCCTTTGTATTCTTACCTTCGGGGAGTTTGGGGGGCGAACCCTGCGACGGGGCCCCGTGGTGTGGCCCGCAAAACCTTGGACCACCAATTCCGTGCTAAAGTAAAGGGGCAGCGGCCCGGTTTGTTAAGGACCGGAAACAAACCGAAATCATAGCCCCCCGCGGTTCCTCCCGTCGGGTTTCTTCAAGACCCCGCCGTTCAAACAGCCCGATCCTGGTCCCGGGGGTCTGGCAGGTGAAAAACTTGCGATATGAG
>JAHHZJ010006051.1:15000-17500 GCA_021437245.1 Aegilops speltoides | reverse complement strand
TGCGTGGCGTGTGCCCGCGTCGTGGTTTTGCCCACTTTTCCATGGCGCGCGTCCACTTCCGTCCACGACGGCCGTGAGCACTTTTTCCCGTGTGCACGTACAGCCCGTTCACGGCTCCGTGTAAGGGTCCGTGTACGTGGCGTGTGCCACGTACGTGGTTTTGCCCAGTTTTCCATGGCGCGCGTCCACTTCCGTCCACGACGGGACGTCGGTCAGTTTTTTCCCGTGTGCACGTACAGCCCGTTCACGGGTCCGTGTAAGGGTCCGTGTACGCGGCGTGAGCCACGTACGTGGTTTTGCCCAGTTTTCCATGGCGCGCGTCCACTTCCGTTCACGACGGGCGTCGGCCACTTTTTTCCCGTGTCCACGTACAGCCCGTTCATGGGTCCGTGTAACGGTCCGTGTACGCGGCGTGTGCGTTGTACGTGGTTTTGCCTCGTTTTCCATGGCGCGCGTCCACTTCCGTCCCGGCGGCCGTGAGCACTTTTTTTCCGTGTGCGTACAGCCCGTTCACGGCTCCGTGTAAGGTCGTGTGCGTGGCGTGTGCCCGCGTCGTGGTTTTGCCCACTTTTCCATGGCCCGCGTCCAGTTCCGTCCCGGCGGCGGCCGTCGTTTTTTCCCCGTGTCCACGTACAGCCCGTTCACGGGTCCGTGTAAGGGTCCGTGTACGTGGCGTGTGACACGTACGTGGTTTTGCCTAGTTTTCCATGGCGCGCGTCCACTTCGGTCCACGACGGCCGTCGGCCATTTTTTTCCCGTGTCCACGTACAGCCCGTTCACGGGTCCGTGTAAGGTCGTGTCGTGGCGTGTACTGACGCGTCGTGGTTTTGCCTAGTTTTCCATGGCGCGCGTCCACTTCCGTCCCGGCGGCGGCCGTCGTACTTTTTCCCGTGTCCACGTACAGCCCGTTCACGGGTCCGTGTAAGGTCGTGTCTGCGGTTCGTGTCTGTGGTGTGCCCGCGTCGTGGTTTTGCCCACTTTTTCATGGCGCGCGTCCACTTCCGTCCCGGCGGCCGTCGTACTTTTTCCCGTGTCCACATACAGCCCGTTCACGGGTCCGTGTAAGGTCGTGTCGCGGCATGTGCCGCGTCGTGGATTGCCCACTTTTCCATGGCGCGCGTCCACTTTCGTCCCGGCGGCCGTCGGCGATTTTCCCGTGTCCACGTACAGCCCGTTCACGGCTCCGTGTAAGGTCGTGTGCGTGGCGTGTGCCCGCGTCGTGGTTTTGCCCACTTTTCCATGGCGGCGTGTCCACTTCCGTCCCGGCGGCCGTCGACCACTTTTTCCCGTGTCCACGTACACCCGTTCACGGGTCCGTGTGCGTGGCGTGTGCTGCGTCGTGGTTTTGCCTGAATTTTCCATGGCGCGCGTCCACTTCCGTCCCGGCGGCCGTGAGCACTTTTTCCCGTGTCCACGTACAGCCCGTTCACGGCTCCGTGTAAGGTCGTGTGCGGTTCCGTGTCTGGTGTGCCCGCGTCGTGGTTTTGCCGCTTTTCCATGGCGCGCGTCCACTTCCGTCCACGGCCGTCGTCCACTTTTTCCCGTGTCCACGTACAGCCCGTTCACGAGTGCGTGTAAGGTCGTGTCTGTGGCGTGTGCCACGTACGTGGATTTGCCCACTTTTCCATGGCGCGCGTCCACTCTCGTCCACGACGGCCGTCGGCCAGTTTTTTCTCGTGTCCACGTACAGCCCGTTCACGGCTCCGTGTAAGGGTCCGTGTACGTGGCGTGTGCCACGTACGTGGTTTTGCCTAGTTTTCCATGGCGCGCGTCCACTTCCGTCCACGACGGCCGTCGGCCAGTTTTTTGCAGTGTCCACGTACAGCCCGTTCACGGGTCCGTGTAAGGGTCCGTGTACGTGGCGTGTGCCACGTACATGGTTTTGCCCACTTTTCCATGGCGCGCGTCCACTTCCGTCCACGACGGCCGTCGGCCAGTTTTTTGCAGTGTCCACGTACAGCCCGTTCACGGGTCCGTGTAAGGGTCCGTGTACGTGGCGTGTGCCACGTACATGGTTTTGCCCACTTCTCCATGGCGCGCGTCCACTTCCGTCCACGACGGCCGTCGGCCAATTTTTTCCCGTGTCCACGTACAGCCCTTTCACGGCTCCCTTTAAGTGGTTTTGCCTGGTGATCCAAGGGGCGCGTCCAGATCCGTCCACGAAGTATGTCAGACACTTTTTACCCTTGTCCCTTTACAGCCCTTTCATGGGTCCGTGTAAGGGTCTTTGTGATGAGTTTCACGCATGAATCGCTGAAGTATCTTGGTCACTTGCCTCAAATAGTTTTGAGTGTGCTTGCGACTGGCCTTATCGAGTGATTCCGTATTTCATTCAAGGGACTTTACCATTTTGTCTTGTCCATGACATAGCGAAGGCACCGAATGAATCGGTCAAGTATGGTGTTCACTTGGCACATATAGTTTTGGTATGCTGCATACTTGTCCTTATTGAGTGATTGTATATGTCATATAAGGGACTATACCATTTGCCTTGAGCATG
>JAHHZJ010006051.1:0-7500 GCA_021437245.1 Aegilops speltoides | reverse complement strand
ATGATGCATGTCGGTTTAATGAGGCATGGCATGGCATGGCAAAGTGCACAAGCAATCCTACAAATTAAGTGGAGCTCAATATGCAGCGGTGCATATTGATGAAACACCACGACAAGTTATTTAGTTCGATCTGGTTTATGTACCCAACAATATTAAATATTGTTAAACATGGCAAGGGTGAAGCATAACAAAACTACCTAACTAGGCAAGTTTAAATGAGGCGGAACAACAAACAACAAGTCGGAAAATCCTCATGTGCATATTTTAAGGTTTGGTACTGTTCTGCCCTAAAACATATTTTAAAGTTGTTAAACAGGAAAATAAAGTGGACCATGTTAATCTAGGCATTTTCACCCCAAATACATATAAAGTTTATTAAATTGAGATTACGGTTAATTAGTTATGAAATAAATCATTTTAGCATGGCATAAGAAAATTAACACAAACAGCATTTTAAACATTTTAAACATGGATGAAAATGGCATATTATTAATCTACACAAATTTCTGAGCATTTACATGTTTAATTCATTTTAATATGATGCATGGTTAATTAGTTATGATATGCATGATTTAAAGGGGCTAATCTGTAAACATGGGTTTGGATAATATGAAATTAGCAATACATAAAAAAAAAATAGCGGGCGAATACAGCGCTTGTACAAGCCAATGCCAGCGAGATCTGGCCCGAAGCAGATGTGGGAGTGCAAAATAACAGGAAAACTAAGCAAAAATGGGGGCGGTGGGACTCGAACCCCAGACCCCTCGAATGGAAAGGGCTGCGCTAGCCTAGTGGCTAGGCCATGTGCTTCGGTGGAACATAGTGACAACTCTAAATAACCTCTACATGCGAGCGGATCTAGGAAAGATCGAAGCTTGGTTATGGAGGAAGTTGCTCCTGGCCAGGAAAAGCAGGCGGCGGCCATGGCGATCTTGGCCCTCGGCTGGCTGGAGTAGCGGAGGCTGGGCACCCACGGCCTTGCGGCCCTTGCGCACCTGCAGGCGTGGGAAGCCCGGCTTGAGGCGGTCGTGCTCTGTTCAAAAGCAGAGATGATTTGAGTAGAGGAAAAGAGAGAGAAGCGGGGAAAGAAGGAAGGGAAGGAAGAAGAGAGCCGCGAGGTGGGGCTCATCGGACCTAGGGGTACCGCGACCAGCGGGCACATCGGAGGAGCAGCGGCTGTAGAAAGGCGGCGATGGAACCTCGAGGCCGAGCTCGAGCCATGGCGGCTTCTTTGGTTCGCTATCAAAAAAAAAAACAAAACAGAGGAGAGTTTGAGATCGGGGGCGAGAACAAAGCGAGAGGGGAAGAAGCGAGGCGTTGCCTAGTTTGGAGGGCTTCTCTCCTCCTAGATCGAGCAAGGTGCAAGGCTCCCTCACTAGAACAAGCGGGCGATGAAGATGGAGGCGGCAGGGTTGAGTGGACTCGCGCATGGGAGGAGAGGAGGCTACTTGATGTTGTTTGTTGTTGTCATTGGCGTGAGAGCCGGCTCGGGGAGGCAAGCAGGGTCGCGGAGGGCCGGAGTGGTGGCTCGGGGCAGCCGAAAGCGGAGCGTCGACTTCTTTGGGGATTTGGGTGGCCTTGGAGATCAAGGGAGGTGGTCGGGAGGCTGCGGTTGGAGGGGTGGAGGAGAGCCGAGGAAGGGGATGGGAGGATCGAGGTGGGGACTGAGTGTGGCGGCGAGGAGGAAGGATGGGACAGCTCTCCTTGATTTTAGGGTTAGGCTATTATTTATAAAGGAAGGGGATTGGGGTAGGAGCTATCAGGGTCCGTCCGATCTTGTCGAGCGTCGAGAATAATTAGGTTAGAGCCCAAATAAAAAAAAGCGGAGATGTTTATAGGCGTTTGGGGATAATCTGGACCATGGTGACAACAGACGGTTGAGTCGGGACAACTTTCGGACCTTGCGAGGAGGGCTGCGGGCTGACGAGAGGGTTAGATTGGCAGGCGGATTGTGAAGAAGCGGGTTGGTCGAGAGAAGAGGAGAGATGCAGCCGGCGATTTCCGGATACGAAAGCGTCAAGCGATTAAACCGACTATATTGCGGTTGTAGGTTTAACGGTTGGGCTATCAAATGGACTCGAATGCGATGAAACTTGGCGGTGGCCTGTCTACACTATAATAAGACCGCCACGACAAGTTGCAACCCATTCGAGAACATTTTATGCCACTTATAAAATATATTTCGGACGTGCCGCGAGCGCGTGCAAGTATGTGGTTGGTCTCGAAGCGGACAACGGAGAGAACTAAGAGGCGGGGCGGATGCAAGTTTTGAAAACATGGTGATGCAATACGGAAGATGACATGATGCAATGCAAATGATGCAATGAACAAAACAAATCCTGCAGCCGAAACTGAAGTAGGTGGAAGTCTTACGGGCGTCGGTCTCGAAGCGTTACAACCTCCACCACTATGAGAGGATCTCGTCCGAGATCTAGGATATGCACGGAGGACAACGGAAGAGGAAGAAGAGGTAAAACTAAGTTGCTTTTTTGACGAGCAGTGAAAACCATGAACCTTGAGAGGTTGAGCAATTTAAAAGAAAAGAGTAACAGAGATGAGCGAGATTGCAAACAATCCGTTAGAAAAGAGGAACAAGGAGTCTTACGAGAATTTGAAGGTTGCAAAGGCATGAATCAAGAGTTTAATGGACAAGATAGAATTGAAACCACGCGGTTAACAAAAGATGAGAGAGAAAGAATGATATAATTGGGCGACATTCCATTTGTAAATGGAAGGAATAGAACATGAACTTGACAAGATGAGAGGATACTTGATGAAATCAACAACACCTGCACCAATGGGTAAGAGGATTTGAGCAGCACTCCGGTTGAAAAGAAGAAAACTTGATAAGATTAAAAGATATTGAAGAGATGATACAACACTCGGTTAAATGGATAAGCAAGAAAAGAACACGATCCTCACAAAAGCGAGGTGATGGGTGAAGAGCACAACATCACAATGCCTTAAATAACGAAAGAATACAAGATAGACCATTGGAATAACAGAATGGAGAAGAAAAATGCCAACTTCATCACAATTGAATTTGGAAAGCATCCTTGCAAAGAAGAATCGAACGAGTTGTTGAAAAAATCAACAACGAGAAACACAAGTTCTAGTGGGCTTATGGAAAACTTCTCAAAATTATGAGGTGACAACCGGCCACTAATGGAAACAATTGATTGGTTGAGAACAATGAAGATAAGTGAAACTTATTTCACGGGAGGACAAATGAAGAACTTGGGTCATTTGTAAGCACCATAAATAGCAACAATCCTTAGGGAAAGCTTTAGGTGAAATATAACCAGGATAACTCCAACGAAGAAGAGATTGATGGATTTAAATACCTCATTCTTGACAACATGTGAATCATGGAACATGAACTCAAGATATCAAGAATGACATAATACCACCTCAAAATATGGTAGAAAGAATTGCACTTTGGAATGCAAGGCGGAGAATACTTGAGCTCCTCAAAACAAAACAAGTGTTGGGCACCTGTTTATTTTGAAGTATAGCTTGGCGGACCATAACCGAGAGAAATCTTGAAGAACAATTGAAGAATGAAAGGAATCCTTGACGAACCATCATGTAGAGCCTCCATGAAGAACTTGGTAATAAAGGATGATAAAAAGAAAGAAGTTGAAAACACAAGGTGAATCCTTGCAATGATTTAGATGGATCTCCGTGATGATGAGAGCTTGGAACTCCGGAAAAAGAAGATGAACCAAATGAAACCGAGAATTACTTCATCATGAACAATCTCCGGAAGAAAATAATTGAATCACCTCGAGGAAATAAGAATAAGATTTATTATATGCTTATCCTTCATCACATTACATTGATGACAAGCAATGGATTTGGCATACTACTTATTCCGTAGAAAGGATTAAGAGATATATCGAAACTTGAGAAGGTCTTCAATGAACCATCGGTAGGATTGGAACAATAAATAAATTGATATGATGAACAAGGAAGAGATCTTGAAAGAACCACCGTAAAATTGAAAATGAATGTAGCAAATGCACAAATCACGGGAAGAATTGGAAAGCGAATGAAGATACTTGAGATGATTTAGATACAAGTGAACAAAGAGATCATGAGCTGATTAGAGGATATTTGAGCGATGCGGTAAGATTTAGAGAAACGAGAGTTGAAAGCTGAGAATGTAGAATGATGGCCTTGGAAGAAATGGAAACAACTCATGAAATGCTCGGATGGGTGAAAAAGATTCTCACAATCGAAAACAATTATGAGAGGATGGCAACAAGCTAGCACCAAGAATCTTGAAGAGAATAGAGCAAGATTAAAGAAACTCTTCTTGGTCTTCAAATGATGAGAATGGCAGCGAAAACACCACCAAGAATTATATGAGATACTCGGAAGAATCAAAAAGCGAAGAGGTTAAGCCAACTATGAAAATAATTTGAAAGATCTTAGAGAAAAGCATTTGGTGATGATAGCTCATTCTTCGTCAAACTTGGAAAGAATTTAGGATAGCTCGGGGAAAATAGAAGAGTCGGTAAGATCACAGGAAAAGACACGTGGGTTAGGGCCCTCAAAATAACACCGTTGAACATTTGATTGAAAGAGGGTTGCACGGTTGAATTAAATGACTTGAATGAGATACCAATCTCGAAAGAGCTTGAGCGAATGCAGAGTGGAAACACGAATCTCCGAGATATCTTGAGCACTCGGAATAACAAATAGCAAGAAGTAGAATGATAATGAGGTGCACGGTATGAGAAGACATTGAAATGAGGAAAAAGGTATGATCGACAAAAAGCTTGAATTAAATCCACGGAGAAGAAACAACAATGAAGGATGATGAACTTGAAACTGTTGAGCATCATCATGGGAAATCATCGGATCGAACATTGATTGAAAAGAATGAAGAGACTTCACAAAAATAAAAAGGATACTTGATGCAAAATCTTAGTCCTTGAAGAAAAAGGGTGGGAGGGTGGGGAAAAACAAAAGCAACTTGGAGATGGATGAAACAAACACCGTTGAGAAGAAATGATAATTGGTCTTGCTGATGTTGAAGTGATCGGATCCACTTGAAGAAAACACGCGGTTGAAAAGGAATTGACATGACAATCTTGATTGTCGAGAAGGATTAGTATTCACATGAATGTGAGAACACCATTTAGGAAGGTATGGATTCAACATTTGACTTGAAGCAACTCGAATACCACAAATAAAACCAAACAAAGGGTTTGGCTTGCGAATAAGCGGAACAAACATATGATAGAGATTTACGTCCGAAGTTTTAGTGGTGGGGCCTACGGGCTCAATCGTGCAGCACCATCATGTACAAGGCAGTGCACATGACATCTGAAGCGTCCCAGTCGGCATAGCCAAGGACTCTTTAAGACACACAGAGACCCTTTGTAAAACCAACCGTGAATAGGCGGACCACTAGGCGTCGAACCCCAATTTCATATCGTACATCCGTCGGAAAGATATCCTAAGAGCTACTTGAATTCCCACCTATGAAACTCCGAAACTTTCGGTTATGCAATCTGGTGTTGGGGATACGGGGGAGCAATATATCTCACACAAGCTAACAATCCCTACATCCATTGTATCCATCCGTCAACACATAACCAAGAAATCTTGAAATCGTCTACCTCAACCTTGAAAAGCATCCATTATCTGAGTCATGGCAATACTCCGTACTCACCTCGATCTTGGGTTAGCGGGGTTATCTCACCAACAAGCGCATAAAAGAGATTTTCGATGTCGGTACTAAACTCGGTATTCGGAACTGCAGCGATAAAATTATGGCGACAACACCTCGGAGCTCAACTCCGGGACACTGCCACAACCCTAAATGTCGAGGAGGCAACCAAGACAATGTTGTCATCATAAAACCATCGAACGATTCCAAGATACCAGCGTGATCCTAAAAAAATTTTTAGTGAAATTTGAGAAGAAGAGTCAAAACTCTCGTCGGGATACCTCACCCGGAAGGTCGAAGGGACTGAGGAGTAAAAAGAATTCCTAACTCTCGATATATATAATCCTAAATGACTCAAAACATTTTCTAGACACAACTCGGCCATTAAAAGCGATCAGCGGTGGGGGCTCCTAAGGTGGGGATGGCTCGATTACCAACTTATAACGCCCTCGATCGGCTATATCTCCCGTGTCGAAGCACGACTTAGAGCATAACGCATTGAAAGCAATGTCATAAGTGAGGTAATCTTCACACAACCCAAGTAATACATAAGGGAAAGAGATACATAGTTGGCTTACAATAAGCCACTTCACACAATTACAAGAATAAAGCATTACATCATCCGGATACAATCAAGGTCCGACTCACAACCAAAATAAAGAAAGAACCCCAAATCGACAAATGGCCCGATCGACCCCAAGCTGGGCTCCACTCTTGATCAACTAGAGCGAAAACAACACAAAGGGCAAGATCTTCATCGAGCTCCTCCTTGAGCTTAGATGCGTCACCTGCTCGGCAACATAGGCACCTGCAAACTGGTTTTGGAAGTATCTGGTGAGTCACGAGGACTCAGCAATCTCACACCCGCGAGATCAAGACTATTTAAGCTTATGGGTAAGGTAAAGGCATGAGGTGGAGCTGCAGCAGCGACTAGCAAAATCGGAGGCTAACATACGCAAATGAGGCGAGAAGAGAAGGCAAAAGCACGGTCGACAAAAGTATGATCAAGAAGTGATCCTATAGCAACTGCGTCAAGCATAACTCCAACACCGTGTTCACTTCCCGGACTCCGCGGAAAGAGACCATCACGGTAACACACACGGTTGATGTATTTTAATTAAGGTCAACTTCAGGTTTTCTACAACGGACATTAACAAATTCCCATCTGCCACGTAACGCGGGCACGGCTCTCGAAAGTTTATACCTGCGGGGTGTCCCAACAGCCCATGACAAGCTCTCGCGATCATCGAAGGAATAGACCTTCACCGAGACACTCCGATCAGGCTCGGAATCCGGTACATCAAGACATTTCACAATGGTAAAACAAGACCAGCAAAGCCTCCGCGTGCCGACATCTGATAGTAGCAGCGTATCTCGTCTCGAGCCACGACCGGATGAGCGATGCGATACAACTAAAACCAGCCCTCAAGTTTCCCGGTGGCGCGCAAGTGGCTCTAGTTTGGACCAACAGCTTAACAAGCAACGGCCGGGGGCTAAAATAAAGATGACCCTCGAGAAGCGACTCCCAAGGGAAAAAAAGTAGGTGGTGGTGAGGCAAATGGTAAAAGGCAATGTTGGGCCTTCTTGGACAAGTTTTACTCAAAGCGAAGCTGTCAAGGGGTCCCATAAATCACCCGACCCAGCGTAAGGGGCGCAAAATCCGGGAACATAACACGGTATGGCGGAAACTAGAGGCGGCAAGAGTGGAACAAAACACCGGGCATAAGGCCGAGCCTTCCACCCTTTACCAAGTATATAGATGCATTAATAATATAAGAGATATTGTGATATCCCAACAAGTAAACATGTTCCAACAAGGA
>JAHHZJ010006050.1:0-16615 GCA_021437245.1 Aegilops speltoides | reverse complement strand
CCTATATTGAAAACTAGTCATGTCCGGGCGTCGAACGCTCCATGCCGAATTCATGCGTGAGGACGGACCGATCAAGCGCTGAACCTAAAGTCGCATCGGACTAGACTCGCTGGACAACGCTCCAATTTCCAAGCTTCCAAATTCGAAACTTCGCCCTTGAGACTTGAGATGGGTAGGGTTCCTGACTAATTCCACCCACCCGCCCGCACATATGCGATCTATCTCTAATCCGCAAGAGCCTCGCTGAAAAAAGACATCATTATCGGGCCGATTCTCCCGTTATGGACAGATAAAGGACTCGCCGAGAGGAGAATGCAATCTCAATTTTTGTAATAATTGCACGGACGAGGGAATCTTGAACGCCGTCACCGTCAGGAGGTTACACGCTTTGGTCGACCAAGGCCCATAGTACTAGCACTGTAGGCGATGGAGAGTTTCCGAAAACCGAAAATAAGTTTTGGGACGATCCGCCTCTAATGCAACCCTAGTCCGCAACAAAAGAGTGCATTACACTCGTGCACCGTACAAAACCAAAAGCAAAACCCCATAAAGGGCACGGAACCGCATCGAGGGATGGCTTAGCGACCTCGTAAAATTCACAAGACAGAGGGCGCCACCCCACACATAGCCTTCGAAAGCATGTTGGATATTACTACAGTGGCCAAAAGTGGCGAGGAGCTTTAGCCCCGAAAACCACTCCAACAATACCGGTACGGTATCAATAGTCTTCGAGACTTTCGATCAAATAATATGGAAACGAACAATCCGCAGCCTCGCCAAGTCTACCAAGTAGCAACAACAAACTGCGGAGCGACACAGCCATCACCTTCAATGCCAATGATTTAACCTAAATTCGAACAGCCCGAGCACCACCAAGACCGTACTTAGTCCAATAGTGGGCGGCTTTCGACTTACCAAGGTACTCATGGATGGCGCATCGGATTAAACCTCATCTACGAGGAAACTCTTCAAAAATGGAAATAGATCGAGCCGCATTGAGCGAAGCAAAGACAACCTTCAGAGGAATAATCCTTATCCGCAAAGCGCTGCACCAAAAAAAATCACACTCGATGTGGTGTTTGGCTCACGGACAATTACAGTCCGGAAGTCACGCCCAAGTGGCCCTGCTCAACAATGGATATCACGCTATATTAGGACGAGAGGCATTCATAATTTTTCAAGCCGCACTCTATTACGGGTACATGAAGCTCAAAATGCTCGGGCCCGCGGAATAATCACTCTCATTAGTGATCCGACATAGCACTCCACGCCGAAAACAAGACAGACAGATTAGCCCCGAGGCACAATCCAAAGCCCTAGCGGTAGAAGAACTCATCAAGGCAAGGCCTACGGTGAATAGGGACGATGTGATACTCGATAAGAGATCCAAGTCCACCTCCTTTAAACCAGCGGACGAAATAGTAAAATTCTAGGTCCATCCAACTGACCCAACAAAAACGACTCCATCGGGCGCAATGAACCCTCGATGAGACGCCAGATCATAGAGAATTCCTTCGAAAATTGGGACATTTTCGCCCGCACCCTTCAGATATGCCGAATCCCACGCAGATTGTCAAAACACAGCCTAAATATCCTAAAAGGGTTCAAACCACCAAACAGTTCTCTTCGACGATTTTCCAACCCAAACGACAGTAATGGGAGAAGAACTAGCCAAACTATTGGAAGCCGGATTCATCAAAGACATCAAACATCCGGATTGGCTAGCAAACCCGGTAATGGTACCAAAGAAGGACAAATCGCGCTTATATGTCGATTTTAAAGACCTCAACAAGGCCTCGCCTAAAGGATCCTTCCTCCCTCAGACGACCAAATAATCGATGCTACAGCAGGCACGATTCATTGTGCTTCTGGACGATATCCGCTACCATCAAATCAAGATGGCGAAGGCACAAGCCGCAACATCATTCATCACTCCATACGAACCATTCTCGCTTAACACGATGCCCTTCGACTTAAAAACGCCGCAAGAATATATCAGCAAGATGATTCGTATATGTCCTGCTACCCAGATCGGCAAAAAACAAGAGAGGCATACGAGACGACGAGTCGCCAAAACCAAACACGCCAAACCCTAGTAGACGCATTTGAGGCTCACATTCGACAACCTCCGAGAATATGACATCAAGTCAATCCGAAAATGCGCTGCATCACCGTAAAGCTCCCCTGCTTCATTGTGTCCGAGAGGAATTGAAGCAAACCCAGCCAAGATCCGAGCTCACACAGCTAGATATTCCAAAAGACCTCAAACAAATACAAAATTGATCGATGCGGCGTTTAAGCCGCTTTTATCTCCCATTTGGGAGAAAAGGCATTGCCTCTATCGCCTCCTCAAAGATCAACACTTCGAGTGGACGGATGCCGCCACCGCCGACTCAAGAAATAAAAGCCATATTGGCAACAACCGTCCCGCCGCTACTTAACTCGGGCGAACTGACAGTTGTTATACATCGCGCAACACATCAAGTTGTAAGCGCCGACTCGTCAGAGAACGAGATAGAAGGGCATAAATGCCTCTTCAAAACCAGTGTACTACATATCCACCGTGTTAACTCCCTCGCAAGTACCGCTACCTGCACTACCAAAAGATAGCGATGCGGTGTTCATGGCATCCCTAAGTCTACACTACTTTCAAGAGTGTTCGATAAAAGCTGGCTTCGGCACCCTCAACGACATTATAAAGAACTGCGACGCGACGGCAGGATTGCAAATGGGCCATTGAGCTCTTACCATTCGATATAACCTATAAACCTTGGTGAGCTATAAAGTCGCAAGTTTTGGCTGACTTTGTCGCTGAGTGGACGGAAGTTAACTCCCTAAAGAGTACGGCGATACTCCAATTGATTATGCACTTCGACGGCTCAAATATGTTGGTCGGATTGGGGTCGGCGTCAGATTGACGCCCCCAACCGGGACACATCCAATATGTACTTCAGATAATGTACACGGACTCCAACAACGCAGCCAACACGAGGCCCTTTACATGGCCTCCGGATGGCAATTCCATGGGCATTCAACGCCAAGAGGTAATGGGGACTCAAACCTCGCAATATCTCAAGTAAATGGAGACTTTGACACCAAGGATCCAAATGGCAGCCTATCATAACGCTGTCCCGAAAATGTTAGCTCGGTTCAAGGACCTCGATTCCACCATGTAGCCCGGATAATAAACTAAGCAACCGACGATCGGCACGATCGGCGCAAAACGTGACGCTGTCCTCCTAACATCTTCTTTGAACGGCTTAAGCCATCCGCATTATGGGAAGAGGAGTCCGAAATAACAAACCGAAGCTACCGCACTAACCGATTACAGAGCAATCTCGACATAACCGCGATTCAGCCGATGAAATAACACCTCTCAGCCCACGACATAATGGCAGTAATCGCCTGCGGATGAGCCATTCCTAGCCTACTTGCTTAGGCAGAACTTCCCAAGACCAAAATGAGGCCTCACTGATAGTCCGCGATCTAAAGCCTACAAGGTCCACGAGGGAGAACTCTATAAGAAAAGCACAACCGAGTCCTTCAAAGGTGTATCTCCAAGAGGAAGGGCAAACCTTCCGCTGAAATTATGCCGGACTAGGGCGGACACCACACCGCAGCTCGGGCCCTTGTAGGAAAGGCATTCCAGACAGATTTTATTGGCGACGCCCGGCAGATGCTCAGACTTAGTCCAAAGATGCGCTTGTCGCTCTTTGCTAATCGAGCCATATGCCACCCACCGCCTCAAAACTATACCCATTACCCGCCATTCGTGGTCCGGGGCTTGATATGGTTGGACCCTTAAAGGGGGAACCCACAAGCAAAGGTACCTATTGGTCATGGTGGATAAATTCACCAAATGCATAGAGGCCAAGCCGCTTAAAACGGCAGAGTCCCGACCAGTGATAGACTTCAGATCCGGGTAGTACACCGCTATGGTGTCCCCACAAGATCATCACCGATAACGCACGAACTTCACGGCCGACGAGGTTAAATCATGGTGCAAAAATATGGGCATTAAGCTTGATTACGCTTCGCCTATCATCCTCAAACCAACGGTCAAGTGGAACGAGCGAACGGTCTAATAATGAGCGCATCAAACCTGCACTAGTGCGGTCACTTACGTAAACCGACACACCGGGTAGAGGAGCTCGACCAGCACTGGGGCTGCGGAGAACACCCAACCGCATTTCACCGGATTCACACCATTTTTATGGTATACGTGCAGAGGCGCTCGCTTCGCGACATCATTCATGACTCACCGAAAAGCGCATGTACGAAGAAAGAGAAGCCGAGCTGGATCGGCAGGACAGCTTGGACGATTGAGGAAGAACACGATGTCGCCAAGGCTTGTTCCGCATTCTATCAAAGACCAGCCTCAAGATATCAAAGCAGCAGAAGCACGGGCCAAGACTTACAACGCTGGCGAACTAGTTCTACGCCTAACGGACAAGAAAAAGGACAAGCTCAAGCCCAAATGGGAGGGCCCTTCATTATCGATCAAGTCCTCGACCATGAGCGCATCGTTTACTTAAATGCGCTTGACAACCGACTCGAGCCGAACCCATGGAACGCAGCCCCCATTCAAGTGTCACATCCCTAGTTCCGATAATGCCTAGTGCATGCATTAGGTGTTGCATCATGTTTAAATTCTTTTGAAACTTGAAATAGGGATGCTTAAACCCTAGCATCAAAGGAATTCACTAGGTTCAACTTAAATATTTTCAGTGAATCCAAATGGCTTAAAATGTCCATCATCTCGAAAATGCTAGAAACATTAACCGTGAGGTGTCTGCACCTTTTCCATGTCATATTTGGGCTCAATTAAATCATATGGTATTTTCATTTGGGCATTTAAATACTATAAAATATTTTAAATGCTCAAATAATCATAAACTAAAATTGTTATCATGGATATATTCTAAACAAAGATCCATGTTTAGTTGCATGATTTTTGGATCTGCTTAAGTATTTTAAATAAAGCCCTAAAGACTACGTAATAATAGAAAAACAGTAAACAATAGATAAAAGAGAGAGAGAGAGTTACCTGGCCACCTTACCGCTTCCTAAGATCAGAGCGGCCCAGCCCACCGAGGGCAGAGCTGTTTTCTTCCTCCCCGCCAAGAGGCGAGGGGAAGCATGAGCGGCGCTCCGCCACCTCCTCGCTTGCCGACGATCCTCGACGCATGGACGACTTTCCTGTCGCCCGATTCACGCTGACCCTCGCCACTCTCCTCTTCGCTCTTCACTCACGCACACCCGAAAGCACGCCCATCGCCGCTCATCGCCACTGGCCCACCGAGCCCTCGCCTTCGTTTTGTCGAACGGGCTTGCTCGACGCCGGATCACTAAGACGGCACGCGCCGCGGATGCCTAAAACATCGCTTATCGAGCTCATCATCGCCCTTCGCCGACGATTGCTGCGCCGATTCGCCGCCCGACGCTTCGACTTCACTGGCTTTATGCGAGTCCTTCCGAGCTCCTTCGCTGTCTTTTTTTTTTCCTGCCGCCCAAGACGTTTCTAGCGCTTAGCGGTGTTGCGTTCAAGCTCGCTGCAGGTTTCATCGCCGCCGTGTACAGAGCTACCATACTTGAATTCGAGCACACCATTGGTTTCGCCAGCAGTCCAGGGAGCCGCAGCCGCCACTAGATCCACCTCCCATGCACCAGAAGCGCTTAAACCGCTGGCGACCGAATCTCCGCCGCCGCTATGAAGCTGCTTCCGGCGAGTTTGCAGACACCTGCTGCCGCCGCTAGTCGTGTTGGATGCGCCACCCCAGAACCCATAGGAGAAAACTGCATCGAATGGTGCTTCAGAGCGAAGTGCACTGCACCTCCGCCGGTTGTGGTCGCCGCGGCAAGAACTCCGGCTTGTCCGACGTGGCTACCCATTAGCCACTAACAACCCATTAATCAAGCTCAAGGACACCGATACCGGGCCTCGCTGCCTAATTAAATGTAGATTAGTTTCGCTTAGTTTTAATTAATCTCGGCCCACGCCGCCTTTTGACCAAGCCGACGTGGTTGTCGATCGGCCCACATGTCAGCGACACTAACCAGCCCCAACATCGACCAAAGGCCCCATCGTCAGTTCGATCCGGCGCTACTGTTGACCTGGCCGAGGTCAAGATGACCTAATGCTAACGCAGCAAAACATTTTCTGGAATTAAAATAAATCGGAAATGATTTGTAAATTTCAGAAAATGATAACTTCTAAAATTCATAGAAATTCAACCGTAACTCCAAATTAAATAATTTATATATGAAAAATGATCAGAAAAAATCCAATCTATCCATCTGCATTCATTTTCATGCATGTTTGAACAACTTAAATCTTCTCAGATACAACAATTTGAATAAGTGGCATTTGAAATGCCTTATGTGGAGTTTGAATTTGAACCTAGGGTTCAAACCAACTTCATTTAACTTGTCGCTAGTTGCATTAGCCCAACACACTCATTTTGCCATGTCATGATCATGCATCATATTGTGCATTGCATTGATTGTGTTCTTTCTCTGTTCACGATTTGTCCCTCTCGATAGACTTGGTTTCGACGATGAGATCGATGACATCGATGAAGAGCTATATTATCTTCTAAGTGCCAGCAAGCAAAACCCCTTGTTCATTCCGACATAATCCCACTCTCTCTCGCCTCGCTTCTCTTTTTACCGCATTAGGACAACAACGATTCAATCAATACTTTGTCATGTAGCTGAACCCCTTTATCCTTTGCATGACCCGTCATTCCACAAGAATAGATGAAACCCACTAGCATGAGTAGGAGTTGTTTGAGCCCTCACAGCTCTACTCATTCGTGCTTGTTTGTCATGCCCGCCATCGCTTAGAGTTGAGTCGGGTCCATTCATCGAGGATGAATCAGAGGTGTGTGAACATGTCCCACTCGTGTGAGCTAAGTGTGTGAACACGACGGTAAAGGTAGAGTGAGAGGCCATGTAGGAGTACATGGTGGGTTGTCTCATTGCAGCCTGGCCCTCGTGAACTGAGTTCGTGGTTTGGATCCATGATTCAGCCTATTACCACGATTGGGCCCAAACCGATGGACCTCTCGCTTCTTAATCACCTTGTCCTCCGCCCAGAGTTGCAAGTAGTTTCGTGTTTGTAGTATGTTGGAGGTCGTGCGTCAAGGTCGATCGTAGGGGTGGGCTGTGATGCGGTAGGCACATGGCACGTGTACCGGGCGCCTGCTTGGTGTCTCGGAACCCCGCCACATCATTTGGGGCTGTGAGCGAAACTTCACCGGATTCTCATGGATGGAACCCGAATAGGCGATAAACCTCGACTAGGGACTTGAGTGTTTAGGTAGGTCGTGGCCGACACCCTCGCTGGCTTCCGCTTGAAGGTTGCCGAGTACATGTCGTAAACGGCGTAAGTGGTGAGAGCGCAGGTGAAGAAGTACACCCCGCAGGGTTAACATCATCTACTCGAATAGCCGTGTCCGCAGTAAAGGACTTCGGTTGCTTATAACAGTTCATAGACAAGTGAAAGTGGATACTCTAAAATACGCAAGATAAGCGTGAGTGCTATGGATGGCATTCTCGAGGGAGACGGAGCGGATCCATAGTAGTGTATTGATATGGTGAATATGTGGACTCGTGTAGCGCCACCTCAAAAGAGTTACTTGCAAATGTAGCTTAGGATAGCCACCGAGTCAAAGCTGGCTTGTCGCAGCTTAAACCCCACCATCCCTTTGTTGATAATGATGCATATGTAGTTAGTTCTCGATGTAAGTCTTGCCGGGTACATTTGTACTCACGCTTGCCTATTTTATGTTTTTGCAGAGAGACTTCGGTCTCGCTTAGTAGTTCCACGTGGACTTCGACGCTTAGCTTGTTACCTCAGTTACGCATCTTGTGCCCCTGCAGATCTCGTAGACAACAAAGCTTCACTTTTCATTTATAGATGTCTCAGATTGTATATGATAGCTTCCGCTTGTGTTTTGATTTGTATGTTCAATGTTGGGTCATGAGACCTATGTTTGTAATATCTCGCCTCCCTGAGCCTATTGAATAAAATACTTGAGTCAGAGAGTCATGTTGTGATGCCATGTTGTATTTGCACATATCGAGCATACCGTGTGTATGTTATTGAAATGCTTGGTATGTGTGGGATCCGACTATCTAGTTGTTTATCTTTAGTAGCCTCTTCATCGGAAATGTCTCCTAGTGTTTCACCGAGCCATGGTAGCTTGCTACCGCTTCCTAACACTTAGGTCGCCGCCAAGTGTCCTTCTTCGCTCTCGTGTCTGTTCCTTCGAAATGTCACGATGAATACCGAGTCCTCGTTAGCCTACCATGCCCGGTTCACCGAGTCCTGCTAGCCCAAAGGCTACATCCTCGATTCACTCACAATGACCGACACGCTCGGCGTCAATCATGGATGCCTGCCCTCGTAAGTTTGTGCCACTTTGGGTTTACGACTAGCCATGTCAGCCTGGCCTTTATCATATGGATGCTAGCGACACTATCATATACGTGTGCTCAAAAGGCTAAACGGTCCCGGGAAAGGTAAGGCGACACCTGTGGGAATACCGCGTGGAGGCCGCAAAGTGATATGAGGTGTTACATGCTAGATCGATGGCATTGAGTCGGGTCCTAACACGAAGATTCTATGCCTAGCGCCGACTAAGAGTTCGCCCCTTCCCCGCCCAAATTTTTACACTTCAAATTGCCTTTTGTTTCTTTCTTCTCTCAACCTTTTCCTACAAAGCCCTTAAAGGCCTACTTGCACATTGTTCAAGACACACTTGATGTGCCATCCGCGACTCATTATACCTGGGGCTTTTTACCGTGTTTAATTACAAGGGCTTTATGCCCAGACATGTGTCAAGCTTCCACATGTACCTTTTATTCACCATTATATGCATCGATATGACTTAAGTTTTGGCCAAGCTTAGGTTGCTCGCCCCCGTGCTTACCCTCACGCTCCCGATTGTTCGCTAGGATGTAAAGGAGCACCTTCGACGATTGTTATCACTGGTCACCGATGTGTACCTCAGACCGGGTGAAGCCGAAAGCTAGCGTTTTAAGGGAATATTCACGGACTTGAAAGATGATTTTTACCTACTTGTTTATCTGCCTCGTGATGTTTTTCTCTTTTTTTCGCAGACCGACATGCACTTTAGGGCATGCCTCCTGTGGAAAGGAACCTTAACTAACTATTCTCCCGAAGATGTTTCTTACTAACCATTTAATATAACATAACTAGTTGGGCACTTGTCCGATAAAGCACTAATGACCCCTACGCCCTGTCTCCATGCATGCCCCGTTTGTTTCTTAACCGAGAAGGTATTCGACACACTCCTGACTCTAGGGTCCCGAGGTTGAAGCGAAAAGGTCGGCAAAGACAAACGATCTACAATCCGCTAGAAGGCATTTTACATGTCATTTTAAAATACATTGTCAAATCGACCGGTCAGATTCCTCCTCAATCCTGCCTAACAGTTGTCTAATTTACATTCCTGCTAGAAAATTTAGCGCCAACTCTACTTGTCAGTACACTAAACTCACAGGATCTCCTTCCCATCGGGCCCCACAGTCCGACTCGCCATGTGGTTTGGGATCCGCCTTCTTGTACTGCTGCCTTTACCATGGCCCAGTGCCTCCGGCACCTTGGCGGCAGTCGAATCTTCCATAAACGGAAGCGCCGCAGACTCCAAGCCCGCAAGCTCCCAAGGCCCTTGGGCAGGGAGAGGGCTGGCCATAAAGCTCGGACGACGCCGCCATTGCTCGCCGAACTCGCTCGAGCAGCTTGCAACACTCGAAGTTGATCACCCGCTGATATGGGCATCTCTTCGCAGGCGACCTGTGAGTATACCTACTGCATATATTTTGTCAATTGACTTCCTCGCCAACTCTTCTTTTCAAAGGAGTTTGCTCAAGCACTTACTATAGATGCCGCGACGAAGCGGCCGATTCTCCTTAATCTGAGCTGACATACCGCCCTAACACCTTTCAGCTCTTCTCCAAGCTGGGCGGCATCCTGGAGCTTGTTCCTTTCCCCGCTGACCTTATTCAAGACCTCTCGCTAGCCTTCACCGCGCAGAGTTCTTGCTCAGTTCGATCTTGTCCGCAAAGACCGCAATGTCATTATTAGACTTGCACGCACGCCGCACACCACTTATCTTTTAAAATAACGTGTTACCGTGGAGGGGTCTCGTGTTTCCTCCCTCGCAGCAAGTGCGCCTCGAAGTTGGGCCTTACACTCTGCAGCTCCCGAGAAAGTTGGGTATTCTTCTCCGAAGATCCTCTGTTTTGAATGATCCTTAAATTAGTTCATATAACTACTTTAAGTCTCGGGCCACCGCATATACAACTATTAAATTTTCACCAGATGTCTTTACATACCGCCCGTGGCTCGTCAAACCGCCTTGAGCAAAGACGGAGGTGCGCGCCTCCGTGTTAAAGGCATTCAACGCCTGGGGAGAAGCACGCCACACAAAAACTGTCCAGCAGGCACTGTGGTTCATGGCGCCTCCACCTCGGATTTGGTGGCGATAGCCTGTCGGGATCCTCCGCTGAGGAGTATCCGCTCGCGCTTTGCGCCGCCTCCGCATGTGTGCCGGAGCTTGGCCGGTAGAGGCTGGTTGGCAACTCTATGCCCGCAATCCGGCGGCACTTTTTCTCCTACAAAAGTCATGAGCACTCAAACGCTTCCTAGGAACGCTGCTATAAATGACAAACCGTGAGTTATACCTTTGCGGGCGACGCTTAATCCAGGCAAGGCCTCTTCCGCCATCATCGGGCCGGATCGACCTTTTGTTGGTCACCGCCTGGCTCGGCTTCCCGCTTGAAGGCGCTCTCGCAAAAACACCATCATATATGGGGGTCGAAATGAGCGAGGAAAGATAATGGTGTCGGACTTCGTCACAATCACCGGGAAGCCGGATATAGTCCGGGATAGTCACCGTAATGGCGACTTCAAAGCATTATACATGCTGAGCCTGTGGAACACCCCATCGATTAGCTCCACCTTTATGTCCGGTCCCTTCGGAGGCCGGATCCTCGATCTCTTCGATCCTGCTGCAGAGCCGACTAAGCATGCCCTCCACAACCCGACAAAGCTCCTCAAGCCACAAAACATAATATAAGAAACTTAAACTTCGAAAGCATGGGTCGGGCACACAGAGTGTTCGCTACCCAACGCCGGGATTATTCATGGAGAACCCATTCAACGGGTTCGCTCAAGGAAATCCCCTTCTCCCCTTGTACAGCCGGACAGATCTTCGCCAGTCTTCGTCAACCCGCCTTTGGCTTTGTGACGGTGGCATCGCCCTTCCCGCTGTAATCCCACATAGGGTAGCCCTCAGATTGCAGCGTCACACTCCAAGATAATGCACGCTGCATGATTCCAATCATGGTCAATCTGAATGGGCCAAGAATCTTATCCGCCCATCAAATAATGGACGCCTTGTCTTCCTCCAGCTTGGGGCTCCGTGGACGCCAATGGCGCTTTTTCAAAGGAGCATTATCAACTCAGGAGGCCGATCCAATCAGGTCCGCAGCGAGCGCCTTTCTATGTAAACCATTCAAGGCCAGCCGGACGCTTTCTTAGGGGTTCCGGATGGATATCCGTCCCGGCGATGCGCCATATTTCGCACCGCCCACTTGATATATGGACCCTCGTGAGAGCGGGTACAAGGCGTAACAACCTCTTCCACAACGCAAAATGGGGCTCGACGCCTAAATAGCTCAAGAAGAGCTACGAACTCCGCGATATGCGTGATAGAGGTGGGCGGAGGTGATGGAGCCGGAGTCCGTGAGAACTCAGTGAGCCCACTGAGGAACGGATGTATAGGAAACCGAGCCCCTTATCGATAGGGGACGGCATACCCGCCCCCCTTTGTTGGGATTTAAGGTAGCCTCCGCTTGCTTCCCACCTTGGTAGGTGGCCATCCGCTCAAACCGACCATGAAGGCCGGAGGGAGATATCCTCCGCTTGGAGCGCCACCACTGACAAAGGGATGTAACATCCCCGCCAGCCTCCGGCAGAGGGCGAGAGCGAGAGGAGGAGCTACGACGACGTCCATGATGGAATGGATTTTGGCCAAGCGCCTGATGAGTACTCGCGAAGAAAGATGATGTGATTTGATCTGGATTTTCGCCTCTTATAGGCAGATTATTTGCACAACTAGGGGTAAAATATAAAAGATACTCGGCCGTGATTCGTATGGC
This sequence comes from Aegilops speltoides, assembly GCA_021437245.1. Taxonomy (NCBI): domain Eukaryota; kingdom Viridiplantae; phylum Streptophyta; class Magnoliopsida; order Poales; family Poaceae; genus Aegilops; species Aegilops speltoides. The sequence continues at coordinate 4,423 of JAHHZJ010006050.1, read as the reverse complement.
GCGTGGAAGATGGCCATTATTGGGTGTAGCCAAGAAGCGCAACATTGATAAGGAAGCCGACAATCGCTCGCGTACATGGAACTTAAGGGAGAACTCCGCTTGCAACGTCAAGACTATAAACGCCCGACTTATCGCCATTGAAGCCCGGTTCGGGGCTACCGAGGAGTCCTCGATTAGGGGTGTCCGGATAGCCGACTATTATCGCCACCGACTCCAAGACTATGAAGATACAAGATTGAAGACTCCGCCCCGTGTCCGGATGGGACTTTCGTCATGCGGAAGGAAAGCTTGGCAACACGCATATGTAGATCTCCTACCATTGTAACCGACTGTAACCCTAGCCCTCCCTGTCTATATAAACCGGAGGGTTTTAGTCCGAGGACAACAACCATTACAACAATCATACCATAGGCTAGCTTCTAGGGTTTAGCCTCCGTGATCTCGTGGTAGATCCACTCTTGTACTACCCATATCATCAATATCAATCAAGCAGAGTAGGGTTTACCTCCATCGAGAGGGCCCAACTCGTTAAAAACATCGTGTCCCTTGTCTCCTGTTACCATCCGCCTAGACGCACAGCTCGGGACCCCTACTCCGAGATCCGCCGGTTTTGACAATCGACAATGATCATAATAGTGCACGGCATTGACTAAATCGAATCAGAAGCATTCAATTCAAGGAGAAGACAAGGTAATATAGACTCTTGGTTAAATCAACAATCATGCATATTAGAGCCACTAAACATTTTCGTTATGGTCTTCTCCTCTCGAATCCCCCAAAAAAGAAATAAAACTATTTACATGGGAAAACTCCCAACAAGTAAAAGAAGAACGAGAAATCTTTTTGGGTTTTCATTTTAATTACTACTACAAGCATGGAAAGTAAGCTAAATATTTTTTTTGGTTTTTCTTAAGGTTTATCAAGCACACAAGAAGAAAGCTAGAAAAGAATTAAACTAGCATGGATAGTACAATGAAAGAGTATGAGCACCGACAACTAGGATGAGTGTGTGAACATGAACGTAATGTCGGTGAGAAATACGATTCCCAAGCTTAGGCTTTTGGCCTAAGTTGGTTTATGGCCATGGGTAGCCCGGCCGATATCCGTAGTTGTAATTGGGGTCGATTAGGATGCAGCAGCCAATGTCTCCTGGTCTGCAAAGACGGTGGCAAGCTGCCTCGCCCTCCTCTTGTACTCATTTGCCTCCTCCCCGTGACTACATATCTTTTTTTGCTCGATAATCAAAAACGGCAGGAGTAGGGAAAGTAATATAGACAAAACGACGCCTCGTCAAAGACTAGTCGATACTAGAGGAATTGTTCATTCCTCTCAAGAAAATGATGACCGACCATAGCATTATAATCCAAATAAGCGGAGGCAACTCCCTATCATCCTCATGTACAGTATACCAAGATAATTTGTCACACGGGTCGATAGATCCCTCCAAACAAATCTCCAACCGAACCATTATTATGTAACCTACGCGGCAACAATTGCCCCAAGTTGTATTGTTTGTCACCTAATACAACACCCTTGAGAATACAAAGATCGGGAACACACATGTGACATGCTTCATCTTTACCGCTAATGCATCTACCAATGAAGAGAGCAAACAATGTATAGCAGAAAATTAATGCTCCCTATGGTAGCTTGTGCTATTTCTCTAGATTCTCCCACAAAGGATACTAGCAAGAAAGTCTTTATATTTAGATTTAAGGGGTTCATTAACACTACCCCATCAAGGAGTTTGCAAGCGTAGTAAAATCTTCTAGGTCCATGGTATATGATTGATCATAAATATCAAACAGACACTTTGCTAATTACGCTAAGATGTAAATTTAAACCTTCTCACTAATGAATCACCAAATAGTAGTACTAGGAGACTTATCTTGCATGAAGTCCTCAAGATCGGCATTACGCATATATGCATCAAATTCATCCTTGATGCCTCAGATTGACCATAAACTCTTCCGACGGCCATTCACAAGGTCGCACGCCAGCTTCCCTTGGTGGTTCAACGCCCCGCCACGATTAAGCAGCATGGGTCCTTACTTTCTTGAAGAACCACCTTGGAACATTTTCCCGACAAATTTCTTCCTCTCAAAATGAATCAAACTCAACAAAACTGATAGCAACTACTCCCACAAGTGCCTAGAGCCTATATCATGCATTAGAATTACTTGGGACCATATAAATTTGACATGCAAGCTCAAGAACAGGTCACCTAGGTAGCAAAAATGCAATGAATAAAGCACTAGAACAAAAACTAATTGGACCATTGAGGAGTCACATACCAAGGAACTATCCCCAAAGCAGTTTTGTGAATGGAGCTTTGAGCAAGGAGATCAAAATGGCAAAAAATGAGCTAGAACTGTGCTTGAGCTGGATGGTGATTTTTGGAGGAAGATGAAGTGTGGGTGCAAGAATAAGTGGAGGGGCCCCACCATGGGCCCACGAGGCAGGGGCACGCCTATAGGGGTGGGCGACCCTAGACCCTCGTGGCCAGTGCCTCCCCCGATGTGTTCTCAAGCACAAATATTCTCAAATATTCCAGAAAAAATCATACTAAATTGGCAGGGCATTTGGACAAGTTTTATTTTGGGTATTTTTATTATGTGGATAATTCAGTAAAATGCATGTAAAATACTATTTTTGCTTTACTTATTCTAAATAATGTAAAGTAAAAAGAGGGTATGTAAGGTTGTGCCTTCTAACTTCATCCATCTCATGATCATCAAAAGGAATCCACTAACAAGGTTGATCAAGTCTTGTTAACAAACTCATTCTCAATAACATGGAACCGAGAAATTTCAATAACACTAGGTTACCTCAACGGGATATGAACATCCCCAATAATAAGAATATCATATTTATTCTTGATAAGAGGAAGAGGAAATTCGTAACCTCCAATAATAATCATTGGAATTTTTCCAATATAATTGATGCTATGAACTTGAGATTATTTCTGAAAGTGTACCGTATGCTCATTACCATTAACATGAAAAGTGACATTGCCTTTGTTGCAATCAATAACAACCCCTCGCAGATTCAAAAGGGTCTACCAAGGATAATCGACATACTATTGTCCTCGTGAATATCAAGAATAACAAAGTCCGTTAAGATAGTGACATTTGCAACCACAACAGTACATCCTCACAAATACCAACAGTATAGCAGTGATTTATTGGCCATTTGCAAAGATATTTCAGAGGTGTCAACTTATTCAATTCAAGTCTCACGATATAAATAAAGAGGCATAACACTAACACCGACTCCAAGATCACATAAAGCGCTTTTAACATAGTTCTTTTAATGGAGCATGGTATAGTTGGTACCCGGATATCCAAGTTTCTTTTGGTATTCCACCTTAAAAGTATAATTAGCAAGCATAGTGGAAATTTCAGCTCCGCTATCTTTCTTTTATTTGTAATGATATCCTTCATGTATTTGGCATAAGGACTCACTTTAAGCATATAAGTTAAGCTTATAACGAAGAAGATAGGTCTAATCATTTCAGAAAGCGCCAAAATCCTCATCATCATTTTTCTTGGATGGCTTAGAGGAAAAGGCATGGGTTTCGAACCCATGGTTCTTTCTTTACCGTGCTTCCTAGCAACAAAGTCTCTCTTATCATAACACCGATTCTTTGATTGTGGGTTATCAAGATCAACAAAGCAGGTTCAATCTCTACATCATTATTATTGCTAGGTTGAGCATCAACATGAACATTATCATTAGCATTATCACTAGGTTCATGTTCATCATCCGATTGTGTTTCAAAGATCGTAAATAGAAATATCATTGGGATTCTCAGTGTGTCTATAATAACAGTTCACTAGAAGCATGCAAAGTCCTATCATTTTTCTTTTTTTCTTTTAGAAGGACTAGGTGCATCTACATTATTTCTCCGAGAATCTTGCTCAACTCTCTTAGGGTGGCCTTCAGATACAAAGGTTCCCGAGTCATCTTACCAGCTTCTAGTAGCCACCTAATAGCAAAATCATGTTTATTATTTAATTCATCGAGCAAATCACTTTGAGCTTTAAGCACCGGTTCGCTTGAGTGGTAAACCATAGAAGCATATTTGCTAATGAGTTTAAGTTCACCTTAAGTCTAGCCATATAATCACTCAAGTGTCCAATCATGTAAGAATTACTCTTTAATTGTCTACCAACATAAGCATTAAAATTTTCTTGTCTAGCCATAAAGTCATCAAATTCATCCAAACACTGGCTAGGAAACTTAGTAGACGGGATTTTAACTTTATCATATCTATAGAGAGAATTTACCTTTACTACCCGTGTCGGGTTATCAAGACCATGTGTTTCTTCAATAGGTGGTATGTTAAGACCATGTATTTCTTCAACAGAGGTAAATTTAACATCTTCAGCTTTAATACCTTTTTCTTTCATAGATTTCTTTG
>JAHHZJ010006046.1:0-15799 GCA_021437245.1 Aegilops speltoides | reverse complement strand
GATGAAACTTTATGGTGATTTTCCCGACTAGAAGAGACCCTAGAAGGTTTGGGGAGAGACCGAAGGCACCCGAGGGAGCAATAAGCTCAAGGGCGCCCTAGGGGCATTAGTACTTGTGGGGCCCACGAGGCTACGCTTAACCTAATCTCGACCATATTAATTCCTAAAATCCAAAAATGAAGCGACACCCAAAACAATTTTATCGCTACCGCAAGCCTCTGTTCTTCCGCGATCCATTTGGAGGCCTTTTCTGGTACTCTGCCAGAGGGAGAAACCATTAGGGAGGCAATCTTCATCGACCTTGCTGCCTCCATGATAATGTGCGAGTAGTTTCCACAGGACCTATGGGTCCATGGCAGTAGCTAGATGGCTCTCTCTCTCTCTCTCTCTCTCTCTCTCTCGATTTTCAATACAATGATCTCTTTGGATATCTATTCGTTGTAATTCTCGTAGTGTGTTTGTTGGGATTCGATGAATCGTGGGTTCATGATCAGATTATTCATTGAAAGTGAGCCTTTTCTGAGATTTATATATGTGTGATTTTATAGCCTTGTATTTCTCTCCAATCTCTCCATCTTCGTTGGCCACTTCGATTGACTTATCTTCAGTGAGAGAGGTGCTTGGTAGTAGGTTCAATCCTGCGGTGTCCTTACTCTATGACAGGAGGAGTTGCAAGGCATGTATTTGTATTATTGCTACTAAGGATAAAATGACGGGGTTTGAACATATTAATTGATCTTACTTTGTCTATATTATGTCATCTTACTTAAAGCATTATTCTATTTCTCATGAACTTAATACCTTGATATGCATGTTGGATAGCGGTCCTGGGGTGGAGTAATAGTAGTAGGCATTAGTAAATTTAATGATCTACTTGTCATAGACGTAATGCATATATATTTATCATGCAAATAAAGAATGATCATAACCATGTTCTATTCTATCAATTGCCCAACAAGTAATTTGTCTACCCGCGTTGCTATGCTCATGAGAGAGATGCCTCTAGTGAAGCTATGGCCCCTGGGTCCATCTTCCATATTTACTAAAACCCAAAATTTTCTCATTGTTTTTATTTTATTTTATCTATCTACCACTACCAGATTTAATCCTTGCAATTGGTGAGAACAAGGGGACTGACAACCCTCTTGCCCTCGTTGGGTGCAAGCATTTGCTTTGCGTGTGTGTGCAGGTACCGCTTATCTTGTTTGTGTGGTGTCTCCTACTAGTTCGATAAACCTTGGTTCTTAACTGAGGGAAATATTATCTGCTACTACTACATCACCCTTCCTCTTTGGGGAATCCCAACGCCTATCACAAGTAGCAGTGGGTCCTTCCGATAAGTGCGTTGATAGTTGGTCTCTATATTTTGGCTTGGTCGCATGTCCTAGTGGAACTTGGGTATGCCTCCTTCCACATGTGGTGGGCTGCTGTGCTTTCTTTTCCCCTTCTGATTTGGTGAGGCTAGTGGAAGCGCTGGTCTCCGTCTGAGATAGTCAGGTGGCAATTTTCTCTTCGGTGAGTGTGTAAGGGATGGTGTCCGTCTTCTCTTTGGTGAGAGGGGAGCATATTGGTCTCCGTCTGCAGGATAGGTTATCGCTTCTTCGTCGAGGGTCGGATCCTATGTTGTTTGTTTCTTATTTCCCTACATTTTTAGCCGTAGAACCACGACAGCTACAACAGCACAATTGTGGGTTCTGCATCATTAGCTGTATGGTGTCGCTTTCGTTTCCCTCGCTAATGTTGCTCAAGTTGGATGCATATGTGAGTCTTATTTCCCTCTCTAATCGTGTGGGGTTATTTGGGTTGCTTGGCTTTGGGATGTGAATTCGACCTTCGATTGCGGCAACATTGGATTTGGCGACCTAGTCCAGGGGCACAAACAAGAATGATCCATGGCTTCACCATTGTGAATATCTATTTCACATTGATGCAACGGATGTGATCTTCGTGTTGGCTGGTACTTCTTATCCTTGCGAGGTAAAATGCACATTACCAATATTGGAAATATCTCTTCAACAATTGGATCAAACATAAAACATATTGCAGCTAAACCTGTCCTAATCATACAACCGAGTTGCCTTCTCCAACTGGTCAATTTTGTTCGCACTCATGTTTTGGCTGAATTTATCGAGAAACCGTCATGTTGTCGAGATATATTGTGACCGATTCACTACCTTAAATTCTTAATGTATTATACTTAAAGGAAAGGAATGAATGAAAATAATGTGTTGGCTTGGTTTTAATTCGGAAGATCCAATTGCATGTTTTTTAGATCAAAATTTGGTGTATCCTTGCTCAATTCTCTTCTTTATAAAGTTATGATTTCTATGACGCCAAGATGATACATTAAAACATCGGGTTATTGAGGGATTCTTAACATGAAAAGAGGCACACAAAGGCAAGAATGCCATGTCATTCTATATACCAATGACTTGCTCCGCTTCATGCTCCTTCATGCCTCATGTATTAGATTGTTAAACCTGTTACTATTGTAGTGATGATTGTTCACTCCTCGTAAGAATTTGGGGCCGTTGTCTCCAACGTATCTAGTTTTCCAAACACTTTTGCTCTTGTTTTGGACTCTAAGTTGCATGATTTGAATGAAACTAATATGGATCGGCGTTGTTTTTTCAGCGTAACTACCTTGGTGTTCTTTTTCGTGTAGAAATAAAAGTTATCGAATGAATGGACGAAATTTTACAAAGAATTGTTACTGGAATATATATAAAATCTTTTGGTGCAAAGATCTATCGGAGGAGGCGCATCGGGAAACCACAAGTCTTCGATGGCGCCGCCCACAAGGCTTAATCGCTGGCTCGAGAATTTGTGATCTTTTGAGTGATTCTTATTTGCTCTCCATGGGACTTTCTTTGCTTCTTGGTTATTTCTAGCATAATCCTTCAAAAGAGAAGAAAATCCATTTTTCCATTGTTTGGTAGGAAATATCACTTATGGAAGAAACCAAAGGAAATTATTGTAAATCAAGTAAAATGGTGTAACTTCCATGTGAGCCAAGTCACTAGGCACACGAGAGAGCAAAAGACGACCTTCCATCACAAAAAAGACACTTTCATGACATTATGGCCCGATAAAAACTTTTTTCCATCATGCATGCACCATTGCAGAGGATCTTTTAACGTGACACGTTGATGATGAAGACCCTTCGACGAAACTATAGCGGCGATGCAATAATTGCAAGCGGTGGCCTGAAGAAGCCGTCAAAAAAGGTGCAAAAGCGCTTGCGATGGCGGAGACATCAAGCACAGTTCAGATTTTAATTATGTGTGTTATGTTGCGGGCATAATGTTGATCCAAATAGAGCGGTTTATGGCGAGGAAGAACAAAGAAATGGAGCAGCCATATCAATGTGTAATGCGAGTATAATCTGATACGCTCCGAGGAACTCAAAGCTAGAAATCTATGCAAATAAAATAGTTAGCAGATCAAGGTGTGTGTGATACTCACGGCATACGGTTCACTTTCGGACAAACTGCTTTTCGGTTAGGGCAAGAGAATGAAATAGTTCATCTTAACAAGATGTGTGTGATATGCTGCATTTGCGATCAGCCAAAAGAACACAAAGCGATTCATATAAACCAGATGTGTGATGATATCGCGACAAACAACCCACTCGGATGAACTATTTGCGATGAGAAATTATAACACAAGCGGTTACTATAGTAAGTTGAAAGCGTGCGATTACATTGCGCATAAAAACTTTGAAAAACGCAAACTAGTTTCTTGCGGTGGATAGGAGTATCACACATGATCGTCTGCGAGTACTGCGTGTGCGGCGATTAGTAAGTTACACATAATGAGCGACTACAAGGGTGATATGTTGATCATGGAGTCCGAGAAGACCGTCTTGAGCGGATTGGCTCGACTTTTTAGCCTCTATTTTATTATAATTATATGCACAAGTAGGTGATGAGTGTTTTGTGCCTTGCCGCATGTGGCATTTTAAATTATCCTGAATATGTAAGAGAATTATGCTTGGCTGCTATTGTGCAGTTTGCTCTCAACGGCGAAAGCAGAAAGGCAGGACGCCGCGACCCGTAACGACAGGGACGCTTATGACAGCAACCACGTGGTCAACCTACGGCACCCGGTGGGGAGATGCTTTGGCGCATCCATAGGACACGATGGTTATATCATGACTATATGTGTGATAGTGGCAGACACGCGTACGTACATCCGAAAATAAGGGCCCACGTTTGGGTTTCGGATGCGTGGCATAAACAAATCCAAAAGCCCTGTTTGCAATGAAGTGTAACAAGCGAAATGGGGCTTTGTAGGCCCAGAACCATCAATAAATTTTGACTTTGTTTCTTGTCACATAGCAGATTACAATGCAATAAGTATTGCATATATGTTCACACGATCAAACTAATATGTGTTCACACTTAGCAGCAGGCTATAAAAACTACCCACTCAAAAATTACTTCACGCTCCTCTCCTCATCACCCACAAAACTAGTCTTTCTGCCAAGTCATTCTCGCCATGACCGTGGGAGGAATTTAATTGGGCATATAACTAGGCAGCAAATACCAAGGCAGCGGAAGCACTAGAGAGGTCCCGTCATGGCGGTAGTCGCGAGCGGAGATGTCCCGTCGCGCATGAGCCCCTAATGAGCTCTCACGTACCGAGGGCTCTCACAAAGCACTTGCTGCTGCGTGGCGATCCACCACGAGCCGGCGCGCTTGCTCAAGTCCTTGGTCGGCGATGACAACATTCTCTCGTAACGCCCGAATTCGGCGCGCGCGGGTGTCCTCCAGTTATTCGCCGTAGTTGCCATGTCATCTGCTTGCATGCTGCATTTTGCCATGTCATCATCTGCATTTCATCTGCATGTTTGTCAAAACTTGCATCCATTCAGGTTCCGCCGGTTCTCTCCGTTGTCCATTCCGAGTCCGGACACTCGCACGCTACTTCGCACCTCCCGAAATATTATTTTATAAGTGGCATAAAAATGTTCTCGGGATGGGTTGAAACTTGTCGAGCGGTCTTATTATAGTGTAGACGAGCCGCCTGCCAAATTTCATCGCGTTCGGAGTTCGTTTTGACCGCCCAACCGTTAAACATATAGCGGTACTGCGTATCGGTGTTTTTTCGCCGACGTTTGGTTCCAAATCTGTGCAGGCTGCTATTCTCTTCTCTCCTCTCGAGCCCAACTCATCTACACAGCCCACTAGGCCCACCTTACACTACCCCTCCGCTCAGGACCGTCGATTCTTGATCGAACGGCTCAAACGAAAGCAAAACCCCTAACCCTAGCCTTCTTTTCTATATGAAGGCGCCTCCCCTGATTTTTGGCCTCCTACCAACCCCCTCCTCAATTCCGCAGCCAGCCGCCTTCTCCCCCTCGTGCCAGCGATGGTGCACTCCCCGCCGCCAAGTGTCACCGCCTTCCATTCACGGCTTGCCGCCGCCAAGTCAGCTTGACGCCGCCCTCACGGCCCCTCGTGCTTCCACGCCACCAACTGCCACCTCTCCTCCGCTTGGCCCCATGCGCCAGAACGCTGGAGGCCCGCTTGGCTGGATTCGGGCGGCGCCTGCCTCGCTCTCGCACTGCCCGCTTAGCGCCCTAAGCGCTCTGCCGTGCGTTCCTTCCGTAAGTCGCCCCAGCATCTAGGTCGCCGTCAAGCCTCTCGCTCTTACCCGCTGCTGCCGCCACTGCTCGCCCCAGACTCGCCACTCGACCGCTGCCTCTACCCAGTGCCGCCGCCCCCGCCACCGCGGCGCGATTCCTATCCGCAACACCACCGCGGATCTGGCGCCCTCGCCGGATCCGCCGCTGCTGTAAATCCGGCCCCAGCGGCGCCTCCCTCCTCTACTCGGCCGCCTTAAACCTCAACTCCGTGAACCTCGTTCTCCAGCGCCCAGATATGAAACGAGAGGTTAACCTTGAAGTTTGTCCAAGTCCACGAAAAATTGCATTATGTTGCTCTGCTTCACCATACCATAACTTAATGTGTGCTGCTCCGTTTTCATGCATATAATAATATGTCAAAATGTTCATCATGAGATGCTCTTCATTTAGTTCCATTGTGCCATGCTTGTTTGAGTCCATATTGATGCCCAAATCATCGCGTTGCAAGAGTGCTATATGATGTTGTCTCCTCGCAGTGCACAGTAACTTGCTGTTTAGTCTTTTTCATTGCATTTTGTTTGTGTGCATCCTATGAGCTTGATGTACTACATGAGTTTTGAGCTACATCATGCCATATTTATAGTGGTGCAATCCATGTGTTTACATGAGTCTTATCGTGAGTGCATCGAGCTGGTGAAGTAAGGTACTTGCTGTTCATCGCTTTTGCTAAATGAATCTGCTATATCATGATGCTATGTAAACTCGCTGCTACAAGTCATTCATGCGTATAATCTGGAGATGTTTCACAAAGGATATTTTTGTTATACATGTCATGCTCTATCTCATCCGTGCTCCTAGTTGAATTTATAGCCTGCTGTAGCTTGTTGTAATCTTGCTCTCAAATTGCTAAATATGTTGCTTTGTCGACTGTTAAACATTAAGTTCAGTTTTGCCATGTGTTTTGCTAGTGATCAATGCACCCTATGAACTTTCCCTTGCTATGCTAAGCTTCATAAATATGTCATATTACTGTTGGTCACCTTTGTAATGCAATGTGTTGCCTCTCTTGTGGTGAGTGGTACAAGCTCACCAACATGCCTACTTATCGTTGTTCTCGCCATATGCGAATCTGTCCTTATCACTTGCCATGTTTGCATGGATGCTACCATCTTTACGGCTGATATTTGGAATAAGTTCAAGAAGGAGTTTTGTTCTTTTCCTTTATTATTAGCATGCTATGCCTTTAGGTTGCCCTGATAAGTTCCTTTTAACATGTTTTTGATAGCTCTAAGCATTTGTTCAACCCGATGTTATTTACTGCTAAGTCGTAAAGCTGTTATAATTTGCAATCTTGCCATGTCCTTTTGAGCATGTTATAGTGTTTCTCGGAGATAGATCAGTGTTCATGTTTTGTCATGATTTACATGTACTTCATGTCCATGTCTTTTGTTCTTATGTTGAGATGTCAGTAGCATATTGTTTTGATGCTTGCTAGATGCCTAGTTCTTTTTTGGACAGCTTGTCCTTTAAACTTGTATAGGTTGTATGTGTTGAACCGTTGCTCCGTTTTGAGCATGCTCATATAAAACTTTCTTAGAATTGCATGTAGTTTCATCTTATCATGTTGCATCCTTGTTTTGAGAGTGTTTGCTTGATGTTTGAATGCCTTTGCATCAATGCCATGTTTGACTTGTTTTGCTCATATCTTCTGGGCCGTAGTCTCGAATTAAATGAACTTTATATGTAACTTGACTAAGAATCTGAATTGTAGATCATCTTGGTGCATCTTAACTTGCTGTTTTAACAACTTGAACATAAGGTTTATTCAGTTATGGACCAATTTCTAAATTTGCATATGAGGACTTTTGGGAATTGTTATATGTTGTTTACCGCCTCATTTAACCTTGCTTTTGATGTGTTGTTCTTGTATGCATCATCTCTTGCCATGAGTAGCTTCATGTAGTCTTGTATTGCATCATACTTGGTTGAGCATCATGTCATGTATATGTGTGGTGTGTTTACCATGTTGTGTGCTTCTTCTCGATAGTTCCTTTTCGTTGTGATCGTGGAGGATTAGATTCGTTTCACGCTTGGTTCTGCTCTTCGTGGCTTCATCTTCTTCATGGACTCGTTCTTCTTCCATGCACGGATTTGAGGCAAGATGACCGTCACCTTGGATCTCATTATATCATTGCTATGCTAGTTGCTTCGTTCTGCTCCTTTATGTCGGCGCTTCCTACCACTTGTTTATCAAGCCTCCCCAAATTGCCATGTCGGCCTCTAACCTCTTCACCCTTCCTAACAAACCGTTGTTTGGCTATGTTACCGCTTTTGCTCGGCCTCTCTCTTAGTGTTGTTAGTTGCGGGTGAAGTTGAAAATTGCTCCATAGTGGGCAGGATTATGTTGGGATATCACAACATCTCTTATTTAATTAATGCATCTATATACTTGGTAAAGGGTGGAAGGCTCGACCTTATGCCCGTGTTTTATTCCCTCTTGTCAGCCCCTAGTTTCCGTCATACGGTGTTATGTTCCCGGATTTTTGCGTCCCTTACGGCGGTTGGGTGATTTATGGGACCCCCTTGACGATTCGCTTTGAATAAAACTCCTCCAACAAGACCCAACCTTGTTTTACCATTTGCCACCTAAGCCTTTTTTTCCCTTGGTTTTTGAGCCCGAGGTCATCTTTATTTTAACCCCGGCCGTGCTCTTCGGTCTGGCCCAACTCGGCGATGTCCGCGCCCTTGTGAACTGGGTCTATGCCAACCCGACGTCCTGCCCATCCGGTGTGCCTCGAGAACGAGATATGTGCGACTCTATCGGGATTTGTCGGCACATCGGGCGCTTTTCGGTCTTGTTTTACCATTGTCGAAATATCTTGTAAACCGGATTCCGAGACTGATCGGGTCTTCCGGGAGAAGGAATATCCTTCGCGACCGTGAGAGCTTGTGATGGGCTAAGTTGGGACACCCCTGCAGGGTATAAGACTTTCGAGAGCCGTGCCCGTGGTTATGTGGCAGATGGGAATTTGTTAATGTCCGGTTGTAGATAACTTGACACCAGATTTGAATTAAAACGCATCAACGCGTGTGTAGCCGTGATGGTCTCTTTTCGTGGAGTCCGGAAGTGAACACGGTCTTGGTGTTATGATTGTGCGTAAGTAGTTTCAGGATCACCTCTTGATCACTTCTAGCTTCTCGATCGCTCCGCTTTGTTTCTCTCTCGCCTTATTTGTGTATGTTAGCCACCATACTTGCTTAGTCGCTGCGCAACCTCACCACTTTACCCCTTCCTTACCCATTAAGCTTTGCTAGTCTTGATACCCATGGTAATGGGATTGCTGGTTCTCGTGGTCTCACGATTACCACAACAACAGTTGGTGCAAGTTATGCGATGATCTTGACGCGAGAGCGAGGTTTGCTTGTTTTGGAGTTCTTCCTCCGCTTCTTCGATCGGGGATAGGTTCCTGTCGGCAGCCTGGCTAGTGGTGGATGTCGTTGAGTTTCGTTGTGTTTCATCCGCATCGGATGTTGCCCTTATGTATGATGTTGTTGTATTCATGTGGCATTGTATGCCTTTTGTATGTATCCCCATCTATTATGTAATGTTGATGTAATGATATCCGTCGGTGTCAAACTGGTGGATCTCGGTAGGGGTCCCGATCTAAGGCCAAGGCTGATGGTAACAGAAGCAAGGGACACGATGTTTACCAGGTTCGACCTCTCGATGGAGGTAAAACCTACTTCCGCTTGATTAATATTGATGATATGGGTAGTACAAGAGTAGATCTACCGATAGCCTATGATGGTATGATTGTAATTGTGATCGGCCTTCTAAGGACCAACCCTCCGGTTTATATAGACACGGAAGGGCTAGGTTTACATGGAGTCGGTTACAAGGAAGGAAATATAATATCCGGATCGCCAAGCTTGCCTTCCACGCAAAGGAGAGTCCCATCCGGACACGGGTCAAGTCTTGAGTCTTGTATCTTCACGCTTCAATAGTCCGGACATTGTACACATCCGTTGTCCGGATACCCCTAATCCAGACTCCTCAGAGCCTGAACCAGGCTTCAATGACGACGGTGCATAGCCTTGTCTTCGCATTGCAAGGCGGGTTCCATCTCGAATACTCCAAAGTACCGATTACCTAATAGTGTCCGCCTCCAATCAATGTTGTGCTTCCTTGGCTTCAAGGCTCAATAATGACCACCTCCACGGTCGGGCGAATGCGAGGAGCCGAGGCATTTTGCATTTGACACCCTCAATCCTCCGGCTGACCACCTATTTGAAGGGACGGGATTCTCAGATCCAAACCTCACTCTCCTCCCCGAGCTAGAATCCGCAGAGGCCCGCAAAAACCATTCCAACATGGCTAGCCGTCGCAGCTTCTTCCGCTACCTCCTCGCCTAAGTCGGAGGATTGGGAGAGTGTTCGCCTCATAGCCGCTTAATAAAGTTACAAACCCAAGGGTTTCTCCCACCGTGTTCATGGTCTCGTCGAGCTAAATAGCCACTTATGACGGAAGGGAACAAGCGAGGATCTCCAAGCGCATCTCCAAAGGAGTGCGATGCCTCATCCCGTGATCCGCTATAGGCATCGGGTTTCCCATCCACCCGCTTTCTTGCTGGCCTCGAGTTCTACGGCCTCTAGTTGCACAATCTTGCCCTGCCTATTATGCACATAGCGGGTATGACGACTTATGAGCTGTTTTAGGTGTGAACCTCACTCGGATTATGGAGGAAGCTGTTCGCTTTGTTCTCGCACCGTGGAGAATCCCTATGTCAAGTGGGCGGGCCAAAGTATGGCATATTGTCAAACCGGATACCTATCCGCACTCCTAAGAAGGCACCAAAACTGGCCTTCAGAGTGGTTTTACATTGATGACGCTCCTTCCTGGATCTAGTCCGGAAAGGTCTCCCCAAATTCAGTAACGCCGCCGAGGGCACGCTTGTTGGCGCCTCCGCCCTCAAGAAGAGGATACGAGGGAAATACACTTCGATGAGCAGGATAAAGTTGCTGCCAAACCGGACCGACGACTACCAAGGTTATGGCAATATGCATAAGGCGGGAGTGCAACCGCTTCAATATCGGGGAAGCCCATGTGGCACTTCAACGGGAAGGCGACGCCACCGCTATGCACCGTAAGGGCCTGCATCGCCACCGCTTTAGCAAGGATATTGTCCGATCGTACAAAGGGGAAGAGGAGGAGTTCCTCCGCATTAAAACGCTGGACGGATTCTCCATGTACAACCCTCCGAGTGGGTAAGTTGTCATTCCTTTCCCGCTTCACTTACTTTACCATCCTTCGCTAGGATTACTCGTGATCAATGTTTCGAAAGCAGAACGAGGAGGGTGGTAGAAGGAATCTTCAGCCCTCCTCGCAGCCGAGGACCCTGTAAGGGCCCTAGATCCGGATTCAAAGAAGATCTGAATATTACCGTGGAGCTTGTCAACGGGTATTTTCTCAGCGAGCCGATGGCGCCAGGGCCATTACGGCCGACATCCCGACTGCTCCCTATGTCGCGTGTTTAACTAAAACCCTATCCTCCAAAGAGGATTCCTCGAGATTATGATTTACCCTTGAGGTGTCGTGGCTGTTTGCGAGACGATGGTCGAGCGAGGGGCCGAGCCCCTAGGGACTCGCCAACCACGGGCGTCCGGATCGGGCAGCTCAAGAGGAAGGCAGTGAGGGTTGACACCTCGCGCAGAGGTAAAGTAATAACCTGTCCCGTTATAGTATTTGAAATATGACCGCGCTTTGTGTCCGGGCAGAAGAGGAGCAGCCGGACTATATCCGGGATCCCACCAATCACGCTCCACTAGCTAGGTTCCAGAACCGGATTCGAGGGTGGAGGCGGACACGAGGCCAGAACCTCGTAGTTCTCCGGCAGAGGACGCGGATATGTGTTCGGCCACGAACTCCGAGATGGAGAGCGCCAAGAATCACCGGCGCCGGAGGGCCGTGCTTTGGAACAACATCTTTTCCAAGAGGCTTTTAATGCTTTCAATTCGCGATACATACGTCCGAAGCTGCTCGAGGCGGGCTTGCTAGCGATTTAACCAAGACACCATGTATATACGGGTAAGAAATTTTGATAAGTATGTATAACAAGAGTCTCCGAGACTTGAAATAGTTGGGACAACTGCTTAAGGATCAATATATGCATAGGTCCTTGTGGACAAGAATGAACAATTGGCTCGGTGTCGGAGGCATGTAAGGCCCAACTGATGGAGGCGGTTGCAAGCCAGAGGGATCCTGAAGGCCCCATTTGGTAATATTTGTCTCAATTTGCGAGATGTACCATTTAGTAATGGCTGGTGTGATTAGTCTAATAGAAAATTTCGAGACAATCCTGTGGTGAATCCTGAGGGCGAATCGGATGACGCATCAGATCTCAAAAGGCAGCTAAAGGCTGGTGAGCGCATCCTTACGCAAGTGACGCAAGAGAAGAACAAGATACAAGATGCCAATATTCGACTGGACGTGGACTCCGTGAAGGAGAACAAAAGGCTTCGACGCGGCATTTATGGTGAGTGCTCAAACGAATCTGTATGATAGTTCGGCGAGGAAGTATTTTGAAAGAATTTTGATTGCAGGAATGTTAATGGGTCGCCTCAAGAGGAGATGCCCTCATCGCAAGTGATTTGGCAGAAGAACTTTCCAGCTGCACAGAGTGTCTGGGTGATGCACGCGTTTCGGCCTTTGGCTATCAAGCCTCTTGCCGAATGGCGGGGAGCTTTGGACCTGCTTAAGGAGCCCGGGCTTCCGCCGGGAAGATATCAGATGTCGACAAGGTGCAAGAGAAGCGGGCAATGGTGAAGACGCGCTACACCAAGCCGGACCAACCATGTGGGCGAGATCAAGGGGCCCGGGCAAGAAATTCCCGTGAGTCCGGATATGACCAGTAGCGTTAGCCGCCAAGTATTCTCAACAGATTGTGTAGATAGCCTTTAGATGGTATAGAGGAGGAATATAGTCACCCAAGTGATCGTTTAATTTAATGGGCATAAGTAGCCCCTAGCCGATTAAAATCATTTGTCATGGCGGACCTTTCAGCCCCGGATCCTATAGTCCGGGTGTGTCCAATACCCCCGCTTATACAAAACCGGGTGAGGGAGTCCGACTGGGTGCCCAACAGCCGGACTATCATTATCCCCGGACTCAAGACTACGAAGATAAAGATTGAAGACTCGCCCGTGTCCTGGGACTTTCCTTGGCGGAAGGCAATTGGCAAACGGATATGTAGATCTCCTACCATTGTAACCGACTGTAACCCTAGCCCTCCCGTCTATATAAACGGAGGGCTTTAGTCCAGGACAACATACATTACAACAATCATACCATAGGCTAGCTTCTAGGTTTGGCTCCTTGATCTCGTGGTAGATCCACCTTGTACTACCCATATCATCAATATTAATCAAGCAGACGAGGGTTTTACCTCCATCGAGAGGGCCCAACCTGGGTAAAACATCGTGTCCTCGCCTGCTACCATCCGCCAGACGCACGCTCGGGACCCCTACCGAGATCCGCCGGTTTTGACACCGACATTGGTGCTTTATTGAGAGTTCCTCCGTCGCCATCCGATAGAGCGGATGCCTCCACCCGCCTTCAAAGACGGTGGTGCCAAGGGCCTTTGGCTGCCGCCAAACTATCCGCTCGGTTTTTCATGACCGCGTCGCCGCCGCTCGACAATGACCTCAAGTCGCCGGCAATCTTCGCCGCCCTAAAGCTGCCGACAGCTTGACCCAATAGAGCTCTCGCCTATTAACGAGCTCTTGATCGCATCGCTACCTCGAGTCACTACGACTACAACCAGATTATAAACCGATCCGAGAGAGATTAACTCTCCCGAGGCCACCCACCACATCACAAGGGTAGAAGAGCAACATGGCAACCTTGCCTATGTTTAAAACAATTCATGTCCGATTCCCTAACCTCCACGCCGGATTCTCGCGAGGGACGGACTTTGATCGAGCATTGAACTTAAAGTCATGCATCACTCCGACTTGCTGGATTGTGTCCAGAAACCAAGCTTCCGAATTTGGAAACCCTCGCCTTTGAGCCCCAAGATGGCTGTGGATCCGGATTTTAGTCCACCCACCCGCCTGCATATATGCAATCTATCTCTAATACGGCAAGAGCCTTCGTAAACAAGACATCGTTATCGGGCCGATTCCTCCGGTTATGGAGGATAAAGGACTACCGAGAGGAAAACGCAATCTCAATCTTCGCAATAACCGCATGGACAAGGGAATCTTAAACGCCATTGATCGTCGCAGAATTAGCGCTTCACCGATCTAGTGTCCATAGTACGAAGTACTGCGGCGACGGAAAGTTTCCGAAAACGAAAATCAATTTTGGGATAACCCGCCCCAAACCTAGTCCGCAGTAAAAGGGCGCCTTACACTCAGCCCCAGATGCAAAAACCAAAAACAGAAACCCAATAAGGGAAACGGAACCGATCGAGGGATGGCTCAATGGATCCTAGAACTTCATAGTGCGAGGAGCCGCCCAACACATAGCCTTCGAGCATGTTGGATATTACGAGTGGCCAAAAGTGGCGAGGAACTTCTAGCCCTCGAAACCACTCCAACAATACCAAGCACGGTATCAACAGTTTCGAGACCTTCGGATCAAACAATATGCGAAGCTTAACAATCCATGGACTCGCAAGTCTACCAAGTAGCAAGAGTAAATCCATGGAGTGACACAACTATTACCTTCAACGCCGAAACGATCCTAAATTCAACAACCAGAGCACCACGCACGTACTTAGTCCCATAGTGGACGGCTTTCGATCGACAAAAGCCCTCATGGATGGCGGCATGACTAAACCTCATTTACGAGGAAACTTTAGTAAAATGGAAATTGATTGAGCCAGATGAGCTAAGCAAAGACAACCTTTAGAGGAATAATCCCTAGCGGGAAGCCAGACCGGAAAAATCACACTCGATGTGGTGTTCGCCTCCTGACAATTACAGATCCAAGAAGTCACGCCTGTGGCCCCATTCAAGAGCGGTATCACGCCATATTAGGGCGAGAGGCATTCACAATTTTCCAAGCAATACCTCATTACGGGTACATGAAGCTCAAAATGCCGCCCAGCGAATAATCACTCGCTAGTGATCCGACATAGCACTGCTACCAAAACAAGACACCGCACTAGCCCTCGAGGCACTATCCAAGCCTTAGCGCAGAAGAACTCACTACACAGCTTCTACGGTGAACAGGGACGATGTGATACTCGAGCAAAGATCCAAGTCCACCTCCTTCAAACCAGCAGATGAAATAATAAAATTCCAGGTCCATCCAACGACTCCAACAAAGATGGCCTCCATTGTGGCACAATTGAACCTCAAAGTAGACGCCAGACGCGCAATTCCTTCGAAAATTGGGATATCTTCGCTGGCATCCTTCGGACATGCCCGAATCCCACGCAGTTGGCGTACACGCCTAAACATCCTAAAGGATTCGCCACCAAACAGCTCTTCGACGATTTTCCGAACCGAAAAGACAGTAATGGGAGAAGAGCTAGCAACCATCGGAAGCCGGATTCATTAGAGATATCAAACATCCGGACTGGCTAGCTAACTCGTGATGGTACCAAAGAAGGATAAATCCTGGCGCTTTGTGTCGATTTTAAAGACCTCAATAAGGCTTGCCAAAGGATCCTTCCTCTCCCATGCATCGATCAAATAATCGATGCTACACAGGGCACGATTCGCAGGCTTCCCGGACGATACTCCGCTATCATCAAATCAAGATGGCGGAAGGCACAAGCCGCAACGGCATTCATCACTCCATATGGACCATTCCGCTTCAACACGATGCCCTTCGGACTTAAAATGCGGCAACATATCAGGCATGATTCAAACATGTCCGCCACCCGGATCGGCAAAACAATGAGGCATACGAGACGATGTAGTCACAAACAAAACACGCCGAACTCTAGTAGACGATTTGAGGCTCACATTCGACAAGCTCGAGCATATGACATCAAGTCAATCCGAAAATGCGTTGCTGCATCACCGAAAGCTGCGGCTTCATTGTATCCGCAGAGAAATTGAAGCAATCCGCCAAATCTCGGCCACGCTTGGATATTCCAAAAGACCTCAAACAAATACAAAAATTAACAGATGCGTGGCAGTTAAGCCGCTTATCTCCGTTTAGGAGAAAAGGCGCTTTTCTTTATCGCCTCCTCAGCC
>JAHHZJ010006045.1:0-12640 GCA_021437245.1 Aegilops speltoides | reverse complement strand
GGCCCCAAACCCTGGAACGGTAGGTTAGGATCAAAGTATGTCTAGAGGGGGTGATTAGACTACTTGACAATATAAAAATTCTGCCTTTTGACAAAGAACAGTTTTTGGTAGATTCACAATTATGATCAAGTCAAGCATCACCCTACACATGCAATTCTAGAGTATAGGCAAGGGAAAGTAAATTGCACATGTAGTAAAGAGAGGTGGAGAAGAGCAAACGCAATTTTGGAGACGCGGTGATTTTTCTCGTGGTTCCGATAGGTGGTGCTATCATACTTCCACGCTGATGGAGACTTCAACCCACTGAGGGTAACGACCGCCGAAGTCCACGGAGGGCTCCACCCACAAGGGTCCAACGAAGCAACCTTGTCTATTCCATCATGGCCACGCCCACGGAGGGCTAGCCTTACTCGGGGTAGATCTTCACAAGAGGCGATCTCCTTGCCCTTACAAACTTCTTGGTTCAACTCCACATCTCGACGACGGAGGCTCCCAAGCTTACACCTAACCAATCTAGGAGGCACCACCTCCAAAAGGTAATAGATGTTGAGATGATGATGAACCTTGCTCTTGTGCTTCAAATGATAATCTCCCCAACACTCAACTCTCCTCACCGATTTGGGTGGTGGAAGAAAGGATTGAGGGAAAGCAACTTGGGAAGGCTAGAGATCAAGCTTCATATAGTGGGAGGAGCAACTTGATCTCAACACAAGGGTAGGTAGTTCTTCTAAATGTAAGGTAGGAGGGTAGTTCTTTTGATGGCTCTTCCACAATGAAGAGGGGTGGAGGGGTAAAATAGCCTCCACACAAAATCCAAACTGCTAACACATTTGAGCAATCTTGGTGGGACCGGGGACACCCGGTGAGACCGATAGTTCAAATAATGGAATGTTGGGATTTTCGTGGGACCGAAATACATTCCTGCTAGTCCGATTCGGAATGACAAGAATGCCGCTGTGGGACGACTTCATCATCTCGGTGACACCGATTTGATGAGTATGTTGTAAGCTTATAACTCATGTTTCGGAGACCGAGTTCGTAATCGGAAAATCCGAAGTTTTCTAGGGTTTGGCTTATGGCTGAGGTGGTTCATCTCGTGTGACTGAAGTTTGGAATATCGTGGGACCGAGACTACTTATGGGTGTATAGGAAGTGAAAGGTTGATAGTTTAGGAGATGTATCACTAAGCACTTGAGCAACCAGATCATCATCATAACCTCATCCCCTTTAATAGTATTGGCTTTTCCTATGGACTCAATGTGATCTTGGATCACTAAACCAAAAATGGAGTCTTGAGCTTTTGCCAATGCTTGCCTTAGCATTTTGAGGGGTCCACTTCTTCACCTTGCCATACCCATATCAATGAACCTCTCAAATGATTCTCAAGTAACTATTAGTTCAATGATATATATGTTGTTATTAATTACCAAAACCACTCGGGATTAGTTGCACTTTCAATCTCCTTGGTAATTGATGACAACGTATAGATCAAAGCTCGCAAAGGATATAATCAATGAATAATATCGTCGTTTGAGAAGTATGTGATAAGTAAGAGCTCCCCAAATTTGTGCATTATTTAAGATTTGCGCTTGAATGCAAATGCACAATCGACAGGATCATGGGTCACTCTTCCATGTCACATACATCTTGGTGGAGCGCAAAAATGATAAGAATGAACAGATGCACCCAATCACCAAGACATGAGTAAATGGTCATACGAGATAGGAATGGCATATGATAAGCATTAAGCACACATTAAAGCATAGTACCACCAAGCACTCATTAAGGTAGAATCAAACGGAGTATCAAACACATCAATGTCTCGAAAACCAAAAGTATCTCAAAGAAACCGCAAAAGAATGAAAGAGCAAAAGCGAAAGACAACAGCTCTCTCGAAGTCCTATGATCTATACACTTTCCCCTTGGCAACAAGTTACCAAAAGTTCGAAAAGCATAGAGCTGTTAGCCACCAGGACTCGGCTAGGCTCCCGCCTGTTGATGTCGGAGGGATATGACAAGATCGGCGGGCTTCAACTGATGTCTGTAGGGAGTAGTGGACACCGGAGCTGGAGCTGGAGTAGGAGCAACCGCTGAACTGTGGGAGGTGGCCGTCATAGTCCCGTGTCGGGCCAAGGAATAGCAATGATCGATCCTTGGGAACCGGAGCAGTCTGTCGCCGAATCCGGACTAAGTCATCCGCAACTCACGATAAGCTCTTCCTTCTCGCTTGTTTCCTCAATGTCCGCTCGAGCTTGTCGACGGCCACTTGTACTTCAAATACCACGCCCGTGAGCGTGATCTTGTCCTCAACAATCCTCTCTAAGCTCTCCGAGACTGCATAATGCTGGCCAGCGTTGTTCAATCCTTTTGAGTAGCTTCAAGAATTTGCTCTCCGAAACTCTTTTTCACGCCGCTTCCTTGTCGCTTTGGCTTTTTAGCAACGCGATCTTGGCTTGACCTTCAACAGATGTCGATCCTCCTCATCCATCACAACAACATTGTCTTCATGCTCGACCGCAACGGTAAATGTTCTCTATCCAACAAGAATGTGCCCGTAAACTTGGCATTGATAAGCATCCGAATCATGGGCAAATCCACATGACCTTTCTCGTCACCATAGCCCTCTTAATGGTCTCTACCATCAAGTCCATCACCTTGAAAGGTGCTTTCATCAAGTATGTGCAGCATGTTGATAGAGTACCTCCGATCATGCGATCATCTCCAGATTTGGGCATCAAGGTATGCCTCAAAATGGTATTAGTGGTAGGTAAGCCCGCTCGAGATAGTAGATCGAGCCGAGCTTCCAGATTCCCAAATCCTTCATTGAATCTCACATGTTTTTCATGGATTCATGATTCTTCTTGAATCCCATATACATCAATATCATCTTCGCAGTAATCGAGCATTCAGAATTTCTGCCCATTCTTCAACGAAGAAGAAAATCTTTGACCTTCACCATCCACATAATCTTTCCATCGTAGAAGTGAGTTGTGGCATAGAATTGCATTATCATCTCATCGCTCCAACCGGTCAATTTCGACCTACAACTCAAACTCCACAAGCAAAGGAAACTTTCATGCACATGTGGAAAGAAATCTCAGGTTTCGCCAATGTACTTCCAAATAACATATCGGTGTCTACGACTATGGGCTTTTGTCCATCAAGACGGTCTCATAGAAGTCCGCTGTTCTTCGTGAAATCTGGGATCTACGCAGTTCTTTTCCTCACCGCATATGGGTCAGCTTGTTCCATAGCCTAAGACCTTTATCTTCCTTGCCTTCATATCCTTGAGGATGAGCATCATCATGTAGTGGCGTTTGGGACTAAGTTTCAAAGAAATCGGTCCTTCATCGTCTGACTCACTGGTGGCACATCATCCTTGTTCTTTCGCACAATCGGAATGTTTCGACGGTCTCTTGGGCTTAAGTTTTGTGGAGCTGCCTTAGCCGGAGCAGATTTTTGGGCTTTGATGTGGCTCCACTTTATTGGCATCACCCATGAGCTTGGCTTCGAGGAGTAGGTCAGTGCCTCATCCTCATCCTCATCACGATCATGCACTATCCTCTTCTGGAGGTTTTTCACTTTGCTTGCAAATGCCTCCCAAATTCAGCTTAGCAACAATGACGCTTGACTTTGTCGTGCCCTTCTTAGATTGTCAATTTGCCTTTTGGCAACAACCTTCCTTTAGGCTATGAGGTCACCTCTACCTCAACAACAAAATCTGAATCCTCATCATCTAATTCCTCTTCTTTCTAGCTCCGGTGGCTGCAGGAGGCATGCCACTAGGTGTACTCCTTCACCATCATCGATGAGCTACTAGGATCAGGACTAGCCTCGCTGAATGTCTGCAATGGGTGTCTCTGACCTGCTCGATGTCACCGTGATCCGACATGGCCGACAACCCGTGAATAGATAAGGTGTAGGCAGAGAAGAAGAGTCATCACAAAATGCAGAAGTTTTTGCAAAAAATGAGTTCAAATTCTAGTATTAAGTTTTACAGAAGACATTTCGCAGAATCGAAGCTTAAGGTTCGTGAATCTGGGTGTTAAAACAGGAGCTTTTGGCAATAACCAATTTCGGGTTTGACCAGTGGGTTTCGGTCCGCCGAAAACCATCGGGTTTTCACAGGAATCTTCATTTCGTCACACCGATGGTAATAACTCGGTTGGACCGGCGGGTGCAAAGGTAATGGCCATAGACAAATCGGGTCATATCGAAAATATAAAAATCGGTCTCACCGAGCAGTGTTCCGCGGAAACTCTAACCCTTGCAAACTTATCGGGTCGTTCAAACGAACTAATCTGGTACAGAGACTTCAATCGCGGCAAGATACCAGGCAATCCAAACGCAGCATTGAATCGAGATGGGAGCATCGAGGATCAAAACCCAATCAGGATAACGGAGGAGATGTCCGCTGACGGCGATATTTGGATTGATCCAGAACGGAGAATGCTGTTGGTTGCTGGTCCCACCCAAATGAAGATGCCAACATGCTCACCTGAGGGTCCGTGAAACAGATGAACAGAAAATAACCAACAATTTGATTTGATGATCAGGTCGTCTTTATGAGAGTATTGACTTTATTGAATTTCACTTTTTTAGATAAAGATAGATGAGAACCTTTAAAGCAAACCAACCAAGATGTTGGAGGATCAATGTTGTAAGTTGGATCAGTATGTTTAATTCCCACGCCAACACAACATGATAGGATGTCCATGAAAGCAATGATTACCTTGTCCCTTGACTTACCAACAAGAGGGTTTGTGACTCCATGAACTAGTGCACGATGTGGAAGTTGATTGCACAAGTTTTTGCCAAAATGAATGTGAGTGAAGTATGTTGGCGGAGTCACCTCAAGAACTTTCTAGTTCTTTTTCTTCGGATCCACATCATCTTGATGGGAATCCTTGGGGTTGTAGTTGAGCTTGACGGTAGAACTTGATCCTTGGGAACCCACTTGACCATGGCTTGAGGTGCTTCAACAAATGCATCAATCTCCTCTTGAAGCTTGTCCTGCCTTTTAGCTTGTGGTCTTGTGGTGGAAGGTCATCTTGAGCTTGTTCCACATTGGAAGAAGTAGGATCATACTTCCTTTGAGGAACAAACTATGGAGTAGGATATTGACCTTTTCCCACTCAACGCCTTCGGCGCTGAACTTTCGCTTCAAAACCATTCCTTGATTCTTCCGGTGCCTTCCTTGCTTGCTAACAACCTCAAAGTTCTTGCTTCGCTCTTGTAGACACCTTTCTATGATCCCTTTCAATAAACTATTTTCTGCTCAAGTGTAACTTGGCTTGAAACATTGTTAGTGGAATCAAGAGAACTACTAGAAGCAACAATATTGGATTTAGCATGGTTATTGTTACTACTAGAGGAAGAATTTTTCTTATGCTTGTGATGCTTAGTCTTAATGGGTGGCAAGAAATTAGACAAGAGAAGTCGCTTGGCAAGTGTAGGATCGGAAGTATGTCTAGAGGGGGGTGATTAGACTACTTGACAACTTAAAAGTTTTGCCTTTTGATTGAGTAGATTCTTAGCAAGTTCACAATGATAACCAAGTCAAGTATCACCCTACACATGCAATTCTAGAGTTGTGGCAGCGGAAAGTAAATTGCACGATAGTAAATGAGAGGTGGAGAAGAGCAAACGCAAGTTGGTGACACGGAGATTTTTCTCGTGGTTCCGAGTAGGTGGTGCTATCGCCAATCCACGCTGATGGAGACTTCAACCCACTCTGAGGGTAACTACCATGAGTCCACGGAGGGCTCCACCCACAAGGGTCCACGAAGAAGCAACCTTGTCTATGCCATCATGGCCTACGCCCACGGAGGACTAGCCTTACTCGGTAGATCTTCACGAAGTAGGCGATCTCCTTGCCTTACAAACTCCTTGGTTCAACTCCACATCATGACGGAGGCTCCCAAGCGACACCTATCCATCTAGGAGGCACCACCTCCAAAAGGTAATAGATGGGGTTGGTGATGATGAACTCCTTGCTCTTGTGCTTCAAATGATATCTCCCCAACACTCAACTCTCCTCACCGATTTGGCTGTGGTGGAAGAAGGAATTGAGGAAAGCAACTTGGGAAGGCTAGAAATCAAGTTTCATATGGTGGGAGTGGAGCAACTTGATCTCAACACAAGGGTAGGTAGTTTTCTTCTGTAAATGTAAGGTAGGAGGGTAGTTCTTTCGATGGCTCTTCCACTAATGAAGAGGAGGTGGAGGGTATTTATAGCCTCCACATAAAATCCAACTGCTACAACATTTGACCAATCTCGGCGACCGTAAGTTGACAACTCGTGAGACCGAAAGTTCAAATCTTATGAACGTTGGGATTTTCGTGGGACGAAAATACAATCTTGCTAGTCCGATTCTTCCAAAGTCTAGGGTTTGCCAATTTGTGGGACTGATTTCTCATCTCGGTGACACCGATTTGAGTACGTATGTTACGTAAGCTTGGCAACACCAATTTCGTATGACCGAGTTTGGAATCGGAAAATCCGAGATTCTTAGGGTTTGGGTATATGGCTGAGGTGGTTCATCTCGTGCTGACTGGTTTGGAATCGGTGGGACCGAGATTACTTATGAATTTATGTTGGAATGAAAGATTGCCGATAGTTTGAGAGATAAATCACTAAGCACTTAGAGCAACCAGATCATCATCATAACCTCACCCCTTTTAATAGTATTGGCTTTCCTATGGACTCAATGTGATCTTGGATCACTAAACCAAAATGGAGTCTTGAGCTTTTGCCAATGTTTTCCTTAGCATTTTGAGGGTCCACATCATCACATTGCCATACCCATATCAATGAACTTTCTCAAATATTCTCAAGAAATGATTAGTTCAATGATATATATGTTGTTATTAATTACCAAAACCACCCGGGATTAGTTGCACTTTCAATCTCCCCTTTTGGTAATTGATGACAACATATAGATCAAAGCTTCGACAAATGATATAATCAATGAATAACATCGTCGTTTGAGAAGTATGTGATAAGCAAGAGCCCCTAAATTTGTGCATTATTTAAGATTTATGCTTGAATGCAAATGCACAATCGATTAGGATCATGGGTCACTTTCCATGTCACATACATCTTGGTGGAGCGCAAAATGATAAGAATGAATAACATGCACCCAATCACCAAGACATGAGTAAATGATCATACAAGATATGAATGGAATATGATAAGCATCAAGCACACATTGCACAAGATGATCAAGCACTCATCAAGATAGAGCAAACGAGTATCAAACACAAAATGTCTCAAAGAACTCAAAAATATCTCAAGGAAAACCGCAAACGAAAGAGCAAAAACGAGCACTCTCTCGAAGCCCTATGATCTATACACTTTTCCCTTGGCAACAAGTTACCAAAAGTTCGAAGGTATAGAGCTAATCGCCACCGGACTCGGCTGCCTCGCTCGGCCGATGGAGGGAGATAGCGCATCCGCGAAGCTTCGCCAAGTCTTGGAGCCGAGGGGATACTGAGCTGGTGCCGGAACCGACGGAGCTGAGGAGGTGCCGTAGTAGCCCCTGGGTCCGACATCGAATAGCAGCGATCGGCTTTAGGGCACCGGAGCAGGCTGCTCATAGTCATCCTCGACCATATCACCTTCCATCTCCTCATGAGTTCTCGCTTTCCCTTTTAGCTTCCTCAATGTCCGCTTCAAGCTTGTTGACGGTGACCTGCACTTACCATTTGACGCCCGTGAGCACGGAACTTATCTTCAACTATCCTCTCAAGGCTCTCCCGAGATCGACTATGTCCAAAGCGTAGCTCAATTCTCCGAGTGGCTTCAAGAAGTTGTTCAACGCCTTGGGCTTTGCCGCCTTCTCCTTTTAGCTTGTTTGGCAGCTTCACTTAGCATGTCCTTCGACGATGTGGGAGCATCCTCACCATCACAACCTCGTTATCCTCATGTTCAAAGCGCGGGCAAGTGGGGTCTATCCAACGTAGGTGTCCGTGCCAAACTTGGCATTAATGAGCATCCAATGCGGAGCAAACCCACACACTTCTTCCGGTCTCGTCATTGCCTCTTGATAGTCTCTACTATCGGTCCATCACCTTAAAAGGTGTCTTCGTCTAGAATGTGCAGATGTTGATAGAATACCCTCTTATCATGCGGTGGTCTCTCGACTTAGGCATCAAAGTATGCCTCGTAATGGTGTTGGTGGTTACGACTGCTCAAGATAATAGACCGAACCAAGCTTCCATATCTCAACATCCTTCTCATTTACCTCATTGTACATGTTCCTCATAGACTCGTGATTTTTCTTCGAATGCCATAGACATCAACATCATCATCCCTTGATATCGTGCATTCAGCAACGCTCCATTCTTCAACAATTGAATGGAATTCGCCTTCTCATCCATAAATCGCCATCCGATAGAAGTAAGTGGGCATAGAACCGCATGATCATCTCATCATTCCAAGCAATACTTCTAACCAACAAACTCGCAATCCCACAAGCGTGAAGCTTTCATGCACATGTGGGAAGTAGTCTCTATGCTCTTCACGCCGATGTAATCCACTACATATCCGTGTCAGAATAATTGGCTTCTTATCCATGAGCACTGCCTCATAAAAGTCTTGTTGCTTCTAGTGTGGAATCTTGAGTCAACTGCGTTTTCTCCCGTGGCATATGGATCAGCTTGCTCCATAGCTCGAGACCTTTATCCTTCCTCTCTTCATATTTTCAGCTCGAGGATGAGCTTCATTATGAACTGGCAATTTCTGCCGAGCTTGAGCAAAACATGTGCCTCATCATCCGATTCTCGCAGTGGCACATTGTCCTTCTTCTTCTCCAAGGTGTATGTTCCTCATAGCCTTCTTTGGCTTGGCAAAGAGGTTTGGCTTGGGCTACCTTTGCTTGAGCTGATGGCTTAGCCTTTGTGGGTGCTCCTGCCTCGATGGCATCTCCCATCAACTTCGCTTCGAGGAGGCGGGTGCTTCCTCATCGTAATCATCATCACGCCTTCTTCATGAACTTTCTCTTCCTCTGGAAGTTTTTGATCTTGCCGGAGGTTTCTACTTCCATGCCGAGCTTTGCAGCAAGGATTTCGTCACCTTGCTTGTGCCTTTCTTTGATCTGCTTCTTGATAGCTCTTGGCAACCACTTGCCTTTTTGGCTTAGATGTTATCTCCTCATCTCGCAACAAAGTCTCAATCCTCCTCATCGTAATTCCTCTTCTTCTCGCCCTCGTAGCAGCCGCAGTCCACTTGGAGTGCTTTCTCCATCATCTAAAAACTGCTTTTCTGACTTGTCACGCTCAGAATTCAACGCAACTCGCACTGCTCGACTGCTACTTCCATCGATATGACCGACAACCGTGAATAGAATAGGTATAGGCGTAATAGAAGAGTTATCACAAACCGCAGAGGATTTTGCAAAAAATGAGTTCAAACTTTAGTTTTAGGTTTTCACGTATACATGTCGGTCCGACCGAAGTCTATAAATTCGTGAAACCGAAGTGTCTAAATAGACACATACCACTTCGTTGGACCGAAATGGGTTTCTGCTAGCCGAGAGCACTAGGGTTTCACTAATCTCACTTGTCTTACCGACGGTACAACTCGGTTTAACCGAAAAGGCAGGAATGGCCAGAGGCCAAATCGGTCATCCGAGAATGTCGAATCGGTCACACCGAGATGTGTTCCATGGAAACCTAACCCTAAAATTTTCACTCGAATTTTGTTCTATGATCTAAACGGCCGGATAGGGAGATCTCAATCTTGGCAAGAAACTTGACAACCCTATCGGCATTGAATCAGCGGTTGAGCACGAGAGGGATGAAACTCACCCAATGTGGTGGAGTTACACCCAACCGGGATGAGAAGGACCGCTGACGGCGATGGAGACTCCCAAAGGGCAAGTGATGACGGAACGATCCGGAGACCAAGGCGACAAAAAAGGGTTTGAGGCCGAGCGTTGAAGAAGTAATCAACGCCGCCCCTGATATATTTTCGCCGGTGGGACCGAAGTTGAAACCGTGGGACCGAGATGGTTAATCGCAAAGCAAAACTTGCACGCCGAATTTGAAACTCGGTTTCACCGAGGTGAAAACCAGATCAATCCAAGTGATTTCGGTTCCCGCGAGATATTGGTTTCCCAAGTACTTAGAAGGTTTTGGGGGCTGACGGATCGGTCCCAGTGCTCCTCACTTGGCCTTCCAAAAAGTCTTGTTCAAAGTTTGTGATATAAGCATGAATAGAGTTTGAGACAAAAAGCAAGATAGCTAGGAGGAACTTAGGCATTTTGTCCATCCATTTGGTCAAAAAAAGAAAGCCAAAAGACCAAAGCATCAAATGGATGTCCTCAATGGATTAAATCATGCATCCAACATGCTCACACAATAAGATAGCAAATGAAATATTGTCAAACATGCACAAACAAAACACTAACAGTAACAATTTGGCGGACTAGGTCATCTAT
The DNA here is from genome assembly GCA_021437245.1 of Aegilops speltoides. Lineage (NCBI taxonomy): Eukaryota > Viridiplantae > Streptophyta > Magnoliopsida > Poales > Poaceae > Aegilops > Aegilops speltoides. The sequence continues at coordinate 2,199 of JAHHZJ010006045.1, read as the reverse complement.
ATATGAGTATATTGATTAGGAGTCAAATGAGAACATTTGATCATAGGTCATACTCATCGCTTAAGCACAAGGGGGTTACCACTTTCCATAAAGCATTGATGTGTTCACATCGGAAGATGCTTTAGCTTTTCTTTAGAGCAAAGCCCCCTTGATGTGAGAACCCTTTGGGTCAAACTAACCTTGGGTTGTTGAAGACTTCATGTAGAAAGATGTGGATGCTCAATGTTGATGAAGATCATCAAGAGTTGGGAGCAACCTTTTGGATTCGCACTTTCAATACCTACATGGGTTAGTCCCACAAGGAACAAACAAGGATATCCATGGACATAGATTGAGGTACAAAAGATGATGTCCATGAAAGCAATGATTACCTTGTCCCGACTTACCAACATGAGGGTTTGTGACTCCATGAACTAGTGCAAGATGAAGTTGATTGCACAAGTCCTTGCCAAAATGAATATGAGTGAAGTATATTGAGTCACCTCAAGAACCTCTAGTTCTTCTTCTTCGGGATCCACATCATCTTGATGGGAATCCTTTGTAGTAGTTGAGCTTGTCAAGAGAACTTGAAGTTGCCTTGGGAACCCACTTGACCATGGCCTTGGGTGTTCAATGAATGCATCAATCTCCCTTGGCTTGTCCCCTTTTAGCTTGTGGTCTTGTGGTGGAAGGTAATCTTGAGCTTGTTCCTCATTGGAAGAAGTAGGATCATACTTCCCTTTTGAGAAATAAACTTTGAGTGATATTGACCTTTTCCCATTCAACACCTTCGGCTTGAACTTTCCCAAAACCAATTCCTTGATTCTTCCGGTCTTCCTTGTTTGCAACTTTTCAAAGCTCTTGCTTCCACAAGACCTTGTAGACACCTTTCTATAATTCCTTTCAATAGACTATTTTCTTGCTCAAGTGAAACTTGGCTTGAAACATTGTTAGTGGAATCAAGAGAATTACTAGAAGTAACATCATTTGATTTAGCATGATTATTGTTACTACTAGATGAAGAATTTTTCTTATGCTTGTCATGCTTAGTTTTGATAGGTGGCAAGAAATTAGACAAGAGAAGTCGCTTTGGCAAGATATGAAGAACTCTTCTTTCAAGATCGCATTGATAGCTTTAGAAACTCATGTTCTTGCTCTAGATTGAGCTTCGAAGCGTAGCTTCTCATGAGATCTTAGGAGCTCTCTATGATCTTCTTGAGTTGTTTCATCAGCTAACTTAAGAGTGTTTAGTTCTTTAGTTAGACGCTCAATCTCCTTCATAGCATTGTCATTCGACTTTTCTCGACTATAAAGACTACTAGCATGTTCATCATTACTAAGCTCACTAGATTTATCATGTAAAAGCTCATCTTCACCAAGCAAGTCATCCTCATCACTATCAAAGTCAATAAACTCAGGGTGTGATACCTTGGGGCCTTTTGCCATGAAGCATCTTCCAATTCCCTCATTTGGTGAATCAAATATGTCATAGGAGTTGGAGTTGGAGGACACGAGAGCGAGACCGCAACACCTTCATCTTGATCAGATTCGGAGTTGGAGTGATAGCTTTTTCGAGTGATTGTCTGAGTCGGAGCCGAAACCCATTCACCAACATGAGCTTGATGTTTTCTTCTTGTGTAGCTCCTTGATGACTTGTCTTTCCTTTCCGAATCCTTGCTTCTCCGAGAGGATCTTCGCTCATAACGATCATCTCTACTCCTTTCTCTTTCGAGGCTGACTCTTCTCTTGAGCTTCTTCTTCTTGGAGATTCTTCTTCTTGTGGGGAGTCGAACACTCATTTGAGTAGTGTCCGGTCTTCCACAATTGTAGCAGCTCGATCACGACTAGAAGATCTCTTTTCATCATATGATCTAGACTTTGAGCTTCTTTCCATGCTTCTACTCTTGTAGAATTTGTTGAAGTTCTTCACCATTAGGCTTATCTCTTCATTGAAACTAGCTTGTCACTTGAGGATGTGGGAGCTTCAACTGCAGCTTTGTAAGCACCACTTGACTTGTTGTGAAGCTCTTCCTTATCTTTAAGTGTCATCTCATGAGCAACAATCCTTCCAATGACTTCGTAGGCTTGAGATCTTTGTAGTTTGGCATCATTTGGATCAAAGTGCACACGGTGTCATACTTTCCATCCAAAGCTCGAGAATCTTCTTGATGATGAATCTCGGTCTTTCCTTCCTAAGCCTGCCATCTCATTGGTGATGAG
>JAHHZJ010006042.1:0-12806 GCA_021437245.1 Aegilops speltoides | reverse complement strand
AGCCCCGGCCGCACTATTTTCCCAAGGGAATCAGCCTCTAGCAGCCGTAAGTAGAAAGGGAGTTTTGAATAAGGATATCCCTGTTTTATTTCGATGATAAACGGTTCTTACTTTTGTAGTTCGGATCTCACCTCCAGCAGAGCTCATCTTCGGGATCTTCGCCCGAGATGGTGGAGAGCAAACGCCCATCCGCGACTGTCAGCGGGCGGACGGCCCCGAGGTGTCGCCGCAGAGGGTTTCGAGTTCGCGGGCCGAAAGTTCGCACCACCGTGTATGGCCGAGGAGCCAAGGATCCGCTCGGCGCTTATTCAAGATCACCGACGTTAATGGGTACGGTGATTGAAAGAATTTCATCCGCCGAGGCGGGTTGCATGAGGCCATCAAGTTTACCGACGGTGTTTGAGGTACGCAAAATGATATACCTTGACAGTTTACATAGAGGCGCCTCAGAAGATAGTAGCCCCGAGACTCGGACGGTGTCGGGTTACAACGCGCCGAGGATCATAATCTCAGTTATAAGATGTCGCCTTCCTATTCGGTGGCGGAGTGTTCGTGGCCACCGGATCGATAGATTTGCCAACTAAAGCGAACTTGACGCTATGGATGCGGACATCGCCCGGTCAATAAGCACTTGACGAAGTCGCAAGGTATGTGGCTTCTCCGGGACACCGTAAGGGAGCTTGACGCCTGCGTTTTACTACATGTATGCTTAATGCGATGGTGCCGCTATGGAGGACCTTTCGAGCTCCGAGCCAAGGAGCAAGCGCAAAGTGATGTGGCTGCCTTGAAGGCGTCAAGAGCTAAAAGCCGAACAGCCGCCACCGCAAAGGGAGGAAATGGCCAAGATGGCCGTGGAGTCAAGGATGCTACCATCCGCGAAGTTTATTAAAACAATGCCGAGCGGAGCAAGAGCACTAAGAAGGCCACCGCCGGTTAAGGATGCCGCTCGGAGAGAGCTATAAAGGAGGAGTTTGCGCCGGATATTGTGGCCGAAAGCCCTTTCGCTGCGAGGAAGTTCACGGATCCGGCATGCCGCTGGGCCAATTGTGGGGCGCGGAGGATGCTTATCTGAATTTGGTGGCGAAAAGCCGCAGACGCAAGCACACTTCCGAGGCCGTATGATCACGGAATGGAAGAGCTTTTTTGGTCGCAATTCCATAGTCCGGATCGCCCACTTCGTAACCGATCGGTTAGCCGAAAGTGGGCTGAGCTGAATAGGTTGTCCGGTCTTGCCATGAAGGATGTCGGGCTCATTTGTGGCTGAAAAGGCCCGAGCCAAAGAGTTATTTTGGCTTGGTGCAGCAGTTCCTTGATGCGGTGCCGCATATCAAGGCGATAAAGCGGCGGCATGCATGGGGGATGGCTCTCGCCTGTCAAAACATACCGGGCGAGATGGAGGAGACCAGCGCAATCCCGGATTCGACAGGTTTATTTCACCGAGCACTATTTTGAGGAAGTCCCGAGGGCGCTGCTTAATAGAGATGCAAAGGTTTCGAAGATGTTATGTTCAAATGACATGTATGATTTGTGAAAACATGTTTCAAATATAATATAAGGGCTTTTTATACTTGTGCTCAAGTGTTGAAATACCTCCGGGGCCGCTTAATGTATATTTGTATATAACCCAAAGATGGCAGGTTCATTTCACGCACATAGTGCGGGTGTTTGCAAGAAAAGCGATTTTCACACTTAATCCAACGCCTTGGTCCGTGAAGGAGGTGATAGCGGCAAACTAGGCAATCGGACTATAATGCTTTATCACTTTACTTAGCCATAGGAGTTCGATGATGGGGCTACTATATAGCCCCTAGCACGGCGCTCCTCAATTTCGGGCACATATGTGCCTCGATCGGGAAACAGTCCTTCGTTAAAGGAGGAATTTTAAACATTCCGTGGTCGATCGAAAGTGGTCAATCCCTCGCTATATCATGACATTCGCTTTCACTAAGGTGCTCACCCGTAACCGCACAATCACGAGTTCTCGGTGCCTAGCCGATAGAGCGGAACGAAGGCAAAAACACGGAGCCGCAAACCCAACATTCGACCAAAGACATGATTCGAGCTGATGCATATAAGGGTTAATCGAGACGCAACACTCCCTAAGGTATTCGGTCTTTATGAAAACGGGCGTAACAATGCCCTAAGCCCCTAGTGTCCGTCCGCAAAATTTCGACGCTGCCGATGCCAAAACGCCACCTTCCTCCTTGGTTATGGTGAGAAACCGGGGATGTATCAACAAGAGACAGAAGAAAGGTTTACGAGGTCTTAATCAAAAGAATCCTTGCAACGGGTCCCTACAGACGCCCGCACGGGTTCCGCAGTCAGATCCCCGGCGAGTAACGTGTTCATCTCGAAAAGAGAAGAACTTAGTTTGGATCGTAAAAATGTATGAACAGAGTATGAGTCAAAAAATGAATAAAATTGAGCTTTATTGTCTCTTATTGTACATGCGCAGCCCTTGTAAGGGTGGACGGGCTAGTAAGCCTCTTGTTTATTTGTAACCGGACTCGCTTAATCGTGTCCGGATCCGATGACCTGCTTGGGTGCTTTGATCAGCAAAGCCGGATTAATGTGTGGCTGTCAAGGCAGCTCACTTTCTTCCGATTTCAAGGGACACTCAAGGTTTCTTTATGAGATGATGCCACGGACCGGCATTTTAAGTGTAAGAGATGCATAGTGCGGTATTGCTAAAGCGGGCGAAAGCTTCAATCCCCAATAGTGCTTGATAGCTACTTTTAAATGGGGCGATGTGGAAGACTAACTTTTCGCGACGGAGTTTTTGATGAGCCAACACAACTTCTAGTGGTAGAGACCGATAATGGGCATATGGGCCTGCATCACTCTTTGAAGGAAGTGTTTCTATGGCGATTTTAGTTGGGTCTATCCTCATCCTCGGGATTGTATCCTGATGTAGTAGGTTTAGATCATCGCCGCCCATTAGGACTTGTGTAAATTGTAGTCCATCGAATAGGATCTAATATCGTAGTCCATCCTGCATTCCGGATACTTGAGTAGTCCTAATGGTCGAAAGTGATTGGTTTTGACATCCAATGTCGGACTCATTGGTGGACCGTAAGGCGATATTTTAATGGGCGCCACTTTATTTTGGCCCGATGTCACATGAAGTGAGTTTATGCTTGACCTCTTGTGGGAAATTTTGTTTGCCGCTGCTCGCTTGGGAGTTCCCATCGCCCTCACTTGGTGTTTCGAGCCCTTGTGTTCGCATTAAGTCGGCCGGATGTTTGAAGACCCAACAATCTTGGGTATGGTTTGGTGCTTCCTGAGGTGTGTGGATTTGGCATATCTTATCCAAGATTTTGTTTAGGTTGATAGCTCCCACCTTGTCCTTGAGAGGCGTTTTTGTTGTTCTCGCCGAGAGCTTTTGAGCCCGGTGTTCTCGCCGTGTTTTTGGGCTATTTCTTAGTCCGCGCCGGTCCTTTCAAGGCCGTGGTTTCCTATTTCCATCCCCGACCTCGATGTACTTGGGTTGTCGGTGCCGCATCTTGCCAGCCGCTATCCTCTCCCGCCAAAAAGCGGTCATGAGGCTTGTTAGTGCGCCATTGTTCTTGGCTTTTCCTCGCCGAGGTGTCCGCAGCCATTCGCTTTAACGGTTTGAAGGCTTAAGGCTTGCCGTCCGGACAATGATTATTTGATTCTTTTGGTGAGGAACCTGTTCCTATTGCGGGTCGACTTCCCGGCTGTTGAGTTATGTGACTTAAATCGTCGATCCCGGAGGGCGGACGAAGTCCCTCGGAAATTTGCCAAACGCATCCCAGCTCTTCCCAACTTCCAATGGTATTTTCGAAGGCTTGAGCCAATGCCGAGCTGGCCTTTGAGCTTGAGGGGTAAATATTTTATGGCGTGAGGTCATCTCCTATGGCCATATGTATGGCAGATGTAATCCTCAATCCGCACCGGGTCCGTTGTTCGTCAGATGCCTCTATGTTTACGGGCTTGAACTCGCTGAAATTATGATCTAGCACCTCATCGGGTGAAACATAGGGTGCGGCCTCGCATTTGGGTGTGCTGGATTGTCAATACTCGACGGTCGTGTTGCTCGAGCTTGCTTTCTTGGCCCATAGATGGACCTGACCAGCCATCCTCTTTGCGAGGGCCCTTATATGGATCACGTTCCGCTGTGCGGCGCCGCTTCTTGTTTATCGTGGTGGTCGTCATCCTATCGAGCACCTCTTTGTTTTTTGATTGTGGGGTTTACGGCCTCCCAAATTCGGCAGTAGTTTGCGCTTCGGGTAGCTTTTTGCTTGGCACTATTGCCGATTTGTTCGGGTCTTGAGTACTTTGCTCCATCTCATTCTGAGTGCTTCTTCCGCTGTTTTGAGCTTCGCCGCTTTCTTCGACTTCGTGCAAGGGCATAGCCTTTTGTGGAGGTTCTTCGCTTCCAACGATGTGTCCGCGTGAGATCGCTCGGACTGTTGTTTTCACCGGGACGGAGTGCTTATCTAATTCACCCTGCTCGATGGTTGTTCAAGGGCGGTTCGCCGCCCACCGTTCGCCTTTGCTCTATGCCTCGGTCTGTGGGTGCCGCTGCTGTCGAGGCGGACTTTGGCGGCGCTATGCCGCCGCTTCACGTTTTCAAGGGAATTATCCTTTGCGCCCCGTGTTCCTCGTTATCGCTTCTTTAGGTGTGTCCACCATATACATCGCGGCGTTGAGGTGGTCTTCCAGGCCTCGTAGGCGCTGGTTCTGGTCATCTCCGCATCGCCGCCCACACCGCCGGCGTTCAGCATATCGGTTGAGTTATCGCATGGGCTATAAGGTGGGTGGTGGGTGAGTTTTGAATTTTAGTCGTCCAGATTCCCAACCATCCCGCCATAATCCAGCCAGGCTCTCCGAGCAGAGAGAGATACTTTAGCTAATTCAGGATGTCACCGAAAGGCGAGGCCGAAGATGTCCGCAGCGTGAACTCCATGATCGGCGCCCAATCGGATTCATTGGCCGGGCGCTGAAGGTTTGGGGTCCCGGGAGTCCCGCACCTTGGAGTCACGAGCTTCACAAGGGTCGTCGGTATTCGCCTCTATCGCCAGAGGTAGCAGCCCCGAGGCGGTGTCCACCACACATCCTGATCGGCAACGGCCCGAGCTAAGGGTCGGAGCTGACTCGTGCGCCTTGGCACCGCCCGCAGCAGAGCTAAATCATGCCAATCGTGATAAGGCGCTCGCCGCTCGGGCTCAATTGTCAAGATCAAGTCTCCGCGATATCGGCCAGATAGTTCAGATCCAACGACCTGATGGCCGGGGAAGCTGATTGCTTCCAGATGGCCGTTTAATTGGCCCAGCAGCAAAGCCGCCAACACGAAGATCTGTCCGGGAGAAAAGTCTCACCCTAGACCACGCTATTGTTGACGATCAAGGAGCCATCGGGTTTATAGGTGATGACACGAGGAACTCTCAATGAAAGCACCAATGTCCGTGGTCAAACCGCGGATCTCGGTAGGGGGTCCCAACGCAGGCTAGGCGGATGGTAACAGGAGACAAGGACACGACAGTTTTACCTGGTTCGGCCCTCTCGTGGAGGTAAACCCTACTCCCGCTGATTAATACCGATGATATGGTTAGTACAAGAGTAGATCTACCACAAGATCAAGGAGGCTAAACCATAGAAGCTAGCCTATGGTATGATTGTTGTTCCCACGGATAAAACCCTCCGGTTATATAAACCGAGAAGGCTAGGGTTACGAGTCGATAATGGTAGGAGATCTACATATCCGACCAAGTTTGCCTTCCATGCCAAGGAAAGTCCCATCCAACACGGGACAAGTCTTCAATCTTGTATCTTCATAGTCTTGGAGTCCGCCAATGATGATAGTTCGCCATCCCGACACCCCCTAGTCCAGACTCCTCAATTACCTAGAACTGCTTCCCATCAATAACCAATAGCTAACTCAATGCTCATATTGGCTCTACATATTCTACGAAGATCTTTATCGCCGCACCGCATAACAACATACGTTGTTCCTTTGTCATCGATATTACTTGCCCGAGATTCGATCGTCGGTATCTCAATACCTAGTTCAATCTGCTACGCAAGTCTTTACTGCCCATAATGTATCATCTCGTAACTAACTCATTATTCACATTGCTTGCAAGGCTTATAGTGATGTGCATTACCGAGAGGGCCGAGATACCTCTCGACAATCGGAGTGACAAAACCTAATCTCAATACGCCAACTCAACATGTACCTTTGGAGACACCTGTTGATGTCCTTTATAATCACCCCATGCTAGACGCTTTGTAGCACACAAAGTGTTCTCCCAAACGGAGTTGCATAATCTCATAGTTATAGGAACTTTGTATAAGTCATGAAGAAAGCAATAGCAACATACCAACGATCAAGTGCTGCTAATGGAATGGGTTTGTCAATCACATCATTCTCCTAATGATGTGATCCCGTTAATCAAATGACAACACATGACTATGGCTAGAAACATAACCATCTTTGATTAATGAGCTAGTCAAGTAGAGGCATACTAGTGACATTAAGTTTGTCTATGTATTCACACATGTCTCATGTTTCCGTTAATACAATTATAGCATGAATAATAAACATTTATCATGATATGAGGAAATAAATAATAACTTTATTATTGCCTCTAGGGCATATTTCCTTCGCCTCCAGCTTGCACTAGTGTCAATAATCTAGATTACACAAGATGATTCTAACACCCATGGAGTCTTGGTGCCGATCATGTTTTGCTCGTGGAAGAGGCTTAGTCAACGGGTTCCGCAACATCGGATCCGTATGTATCTTGCAAATCTTATGTCTCCCACCGACTTGGTCCCGATGGAATTGAAGCGCCTCTTGATATGCTTGGCCCTCTTGTGAAACTGGATTCCTTTGCCAATGCAATTGCACCAAGATTGTCACACAAGATCTTCATTGGTCCCAATGCACTAGGTATGACACCTAGATCTGAAATGAACCCTTCATCCGCACTTTTTATTTGCTGCTTCCGGCAGCTATGTACTCCGCCGATGTAGATCCCGCCACGACGCTTTGTTTAGAATCGCACCAACCGAACCCACTGCTCAATATAAACACGATCCGTTTGATTTAGAATCACCCGATCGGTGTCAAAGCTTGCATCGACGTAACCATTTACGACTAGCTCTTTGTCACCTCCATAAACGAAACAAACCTTAGTCCTTTTCGTATTTCAGATATTCTTGACCGCGTCCCGTGATCCACTCGATTACTTTGGTACCTCCCCGCCAAGCTTATTGCTAACATACATGGTCCGTACACAACATTGCATACATGATAGAGCCTATGGCTCAAGCATAGGAACATCTTTCATTTTTCTCTATATTTTGCTGTGGTCGGATTGAGTCCGACTCAACTTCACACCTTGTAATACGGGCAAGAACCCTTTCTTTGCCTCGATCCATTTTGAACTTTTTCAAAACTTTATCAAGGTATGTGCTTCGTGAAAGTCCAATTAGCCGCCTTGATCTATCTCTATAGATCTTGATGCCCAATATGTAAGCAGCTTCACCGAGGTCTTTCATTGAAAAACTTTTATTCAAGTATCCCTTTATGCTATCCAGAAATTCTATATCATTTCTAATTGACAATATGTCATCTACATATAATATCCAAATGCCAGAGCTCCCACTCACTTTCTTGTAAATACAGCTTCTCCAAAAGTCTATATAAAACCATATGCTTTGATCACACTATCAAAGCGCTTATTCCAACTCCGAGATGCTTGCACCAGTCCATAAATGGATCGCTGAGCTTGCACACTTTGTTAGAACATTTTGGATCGACAAAACCTTCCGTTGCATCTATACAACTCTTCTTCCGAAATCCATTCAGGAATGCAGTTGACGTCCATTTGCCAAATTTCATAATCCTAAAATGCGCAATTGCTAACATGATTCGGACAGTTAAGCATCGGCACGGGTGATAAAGTCTCATCGTAGTCAACCCCTTGAACTTGTCGAAAACTTTCGCAACAAGTCGAGCTTTGTAGACAGTACATTACCATCACGCCAATCTTCTTCTTGAAGATCCATTTATTCTCGATGGCTTGCCGATCATCGGCAAGTCAAACAAAGTCCATACTTTGTTCTCATACATGGATCCCATCTCGATTTCATGGCTTCAAGCCATTTGGCGAATCTAGGCTCATCATTGCTTCCTCATAGTTCGTGAGGTTCGCCATGGTCAAGTAACATGACTTCCGAATAGGATTACCGACAACTCGCGGATCTTACTCGTAGACCACGAGGTTCAGGAGTAACTTGATCCGTTTCATGATCAATATCATTAGCTTCCTCACCGAGGTGAGTTGTCACAGAACCGGTTCTGTGATGAACTACTTTCCAATAAGGGAGCAGTACACATTTCATCAAGTTCTACTTTCCTCCCACTCACTTCTTTCGAGAGAAACCCTTCTAGAAAGGATCCGAATTTAGCAACGAAAATCTTGCCCTCGATCTGTGATAGAAGGTGTACCCAAAGTCTCTTTGGGTATCCTATGAAGACACATTCGAGGGTTCGAGCTTATCCGTTGAAGTTTCTTCACATAAGCATTGCAGCCCCAAACTTTAAGAAACGAAACTTTGGTTTCTTGCCAAACCACGCTCATAAGGGCCGCCTCAACGGATTTTGATGGTGCCCTATTTAACGTGAATGCAACCGCCTCTAAAGCATAACCCCAAAACGAAGTAAATCAAGAAGAGACATCATAGATCGCACCATATCTAGTAAAGTATAATTACGACGCTCGACACACCATTTCGCTTGGTGTTCCGTGGGAGTTGCTAAACTATTCCGCATTGCTTCAAATGTAAACCAAACTCAGAACTCAAATATTCTCCTCCATGATCGATCGAGAAATTTTATTTTCTTGTTACGATGATTTTCCACTTCACTCAAATTTTAAACTTTTCAAATGTTTCGCATTTGTGTTTCATCAAGTAGATATACCCATATCTGCTCAAATCATTTGTGAAGGTGAGAAAATAACGATATCGCCAGAGCCTCAATATTCATTGGACCACAAACATCCAAGATGTATGATTTCCAATAAACCGCTTGCTCGCCCATAGTTCCGAGAACGGGTTTTAGTCATCTTGCCCATGAGGCATGGTTCGCAAGTACCAAGTGATTCATAATCAAGGATTCCGTAAGTCCATCAAGATGGAGTTTCTTCATGTGCTTTATAACCGATATGACCTAAACGGCAAGGCACAAATAAGTTGCACCATATTATAATACTTTTGGTTTCAACATTTGGTTGTGATCCTACTATCGAGTTCAATAAAATAGACCATTTCAAGGGTAGACCAAAAATTATTACTCATATAAATAAACAAATTTTCCCGTTTAAAGAATAACCCCTGCTCAAACAAGATAGAATAAGTTATGCCAAGGCCCAAATAAAATTATTTGGCAAAACAATCCCGATGGTAGATTAATACGGCCCCGCTCAATCAACTTTAACCATTTCCAGGATGTTCGCCCTACCAATCTTTAATCCAAGTTCCGAAGTTCAAATATTAGCTTTAAAAGATAAAAACCCGGTACAAATAAGGTACATCAATAACATTTTCACATATATTTGTTCACTTTCCATCCTTCTTATGCCAATCTTGGGGCGTTCCCTTAAAGGCCAACCCTTAGAAAGCCTCAATTTCCAGGTCCATTTTGGGTTTTTTTCCGGCAAAAACTTTTTGGTTCTTTTGAAGTTCCTTCCCCTTTACCCTTTTTTGGAAACTTTCAGCCATCCACTTGTCTCCTTCTTGATTTCTATCCGCAGTTTTTAGCATTGGAAAAGTCAATACTTGTCCACCCTTGCATATTAAAAGTTCATCAGGCTTTGTAGCTTGGGGTGATTGAGAATTTCCAATGACACTATCATCGTGAAGATTAACCCCCTTGAATCAAGTGATTATTTATACCTGCATATTTTGAGTATGTGTTCACCGACGTAACTATTCTCCCCATCTTACAACTATAGAACTTATTGGAGACTTATATCTCTCAATCCGCATTTGCTTGAAATATGAACTTCAACTCGAACATCTCATATGCTCCATGATAAAACGTTGAAGACCCTTCCCAAGCCGTAGCAGGCACATCAACTATCGAGTAGTCATCCTTTGCTCGCCAGACGTTCTTAACGCCCCTTGCATTCGCAAGGCCCGCACCCGGTGTTTGACGAATTTTCCCAGGCAACAATGAGGATAATCTCTTTACGGACCAGTCCATGAAGGCTACCATCATCTTTCGTTAGCTTTTCGGAACGATTAAAATTCAATAAACAACAAAACAGCCATCTATCTACAAAAAAATAAACAAGCAAAATACTATCAGTACTAAGTTCATGATAAATTTAAGTTCAATTAATCATATTATTTAAGAACTCCCACTTAGAGAATCTCCCTAGTCATCTAAGTGATCACGTGATCCAAATCAACTAAACCATGTCCATCATCACGGAGATGGAGTAGTTTCAATGGAACATCACTATGTTGATCATATCTACTATATGATTCATGTTCGACCTTTGGTCTCCGTGTTTCGAGGCCATATCTCAGATATGCTAGGCTTGTCAAGTTTAACCGAGTATTCCGCGGCAACTGTTTTGCACTGGATTTGAACGAGGCCTATCACACCCGATCATCACGGGGTGTCTCAAAGAAAGAACTTTCGCAACGGTAACCGGGAGAACACTTTTGATAATTAGTGAGAGATCATTTAAATGCTACCGCAATCAAAGCAAGATAAGATGCATAAAGGATAAACATTACATGCAATCAATATAAGTGATATGAATGCCCATCATCATCTTGTGCTTGTGATTCCATCTCCAAGCACCGGGTGATCACCATCGCCACCGGCCCGACACCTTGATCTCCATCGAGATCGTTGTCTTAACCATCTATTGCTTTACGATATCGCTACCGCTAAGTGATAAAGTAAAGCAATTAGGGTTGCATTTCATACAATAAAGCGAAACCATATGGCTCCCGCCATGCGATAACTTTGGTTACAAAACATGATCATCTCATACAAAAAATATAGCATCACGCTTGACCATATCACATCACAACATGCCCTGCAAAACAAGTTAGACGCCCACTACTTTGTTGTTGCAAATTTTACGGGTGCTACGGGCTGAGAAGAACCGCTTACCACGGATCAAAACCACAAGATAGTTCGTCAATTAGTGATGTTTTAACCTTCACAAGGACCGGGCCACACTTTGTTAACTAAAGTGAGAGACAGACACCCGCCACCACCTTAAGTAACAAGTGCCTAAGGGTGAAACCACTCGCTTAAGAGTACACGTAAATCGGTCCGGCCGCTCATCCGAAATACCGCTGAACCAAAGTATGACATGCAAGCAAGATGACTTGTATCGCCCACAACTCACTTGTTTCATCGCATATGACATCTACGATAAAAACCTGGCTCATGCCACCGTGGGGAACGAGTATTTCAAAATGTTCCACGCACACGCAAGATCATGGTGATGCATAGCAACAAGAGGAGAGTGTTGTCCAGTACCCAGACCGAAAAGCGCCGAACAACGCGTTGATGTAGTCGACGCCTTCACGATCCCCGATCCAAGACCAACATACGGCACCTAAGTTCAACACGAAGATGACAATCCCCAACCCGATCCAGCAGGGTGTCGGGAAGAGTTCCGATGATGGCATGGTGACGATGATGATGTTCCTGCGGCCGCTAAGCACGCCATATGACCGAGGTGGAATATTGGAGGGGGGCACCGACACGGCTAAGGAATGATCAAAGATCAACTTGTGTGTTCTAGGGGCCCCTCCCCATATAAAGAAGGGAGGGGGAGGTGGGCGGCCCTAGGGTGGCCGAGGAGTCCTACTCCCACCGAGTAGGACTCCCTCTTGCCTTGTTGGAGAAGGAAGGGGAAGGGGAAAGAGGAAAGGGGCGCCGCCCTTCCTGTCCTATTCGACTAGGGAGGGGGGCGGCCTGCCCGGCCGCCCTCCTTTCCCTTAGGGCCCATTAGGCCCATTAACCCCGGGGGGGTTCCGAATTCGACTGCAAATCCCGATTTCACCCGAACCATTCCGATATCCAAATATAGGCTTCCAATATATCAATCTTTATGTCTCGACCATTTGAGACCCCCCATGTCCGTGATCACATCCGGACTCAACAACCTTTCGACATCAAAACTATAAACTCATAATATAACCCATCATAACGTTTGCGGCGGACTAAAGTTCGAGAACTATGTAGACATGACCTAGAACTCTTTCCCAATAACCAATAGCGAACCAATGCTCATATTGGTCCTACATATTCTAAAGGTCTTTTCGGCAAAACGCATAACAACATACGTTGTTCCTTTGTCATCGATATGTTACTTGCCCGAGATTCGATCGGTTTATCTCAATACCTAGTTCAATCTTGTTACCCAAGTCTCTTTACTCGCCCGTAATGATCATCTCAACTAACTCATTGGTCACATTGCTTGCAAGGCTTATAGTGATGTCATTGAGAGGGCCTGAGATACCCTCCGACAATCGGAGTGACAAAACCTAATCTCAAATACCCAACTCAACATGTACCTTTGGAGACACCAGAGCTCCTTTATAACCCGCCAGCTAGACGCTTTGGTAGCACACAAAGTTTTCCCGTAAACGGAGTTGCATAATCTCATAGTTATAGGAACTTTGTATAAGTCATGAAGAAAGCAATAGCAACATACTAAACGATCAAGTGCTGTTAATGGATTGTCAATCACATCATTCTCCTAATGATGTGATCCCATTAATCAAATGACAACACATGT
>JAHHZJ010006040.1:0-16319 GCA_021437245.1 Aegilops speltoides | reverse complement strand
GGAGGCCCATATGATGTGGCACCTCATAGCTCGCCTCCATGACCAAAGGGAGTTTCCCATGCTCGCCATCTTCCTTGGGGGCTTCCAAAATGGAAGTGTCACCTCTCGTAGGTAGTCGCCTTGGACTTGATGAAGTCGATGTAGGCGCATCGTGGGAAGTAGGCGAAGATGCAGACGTCCAAAGGCTTAAGATGCCTTGAGAACACTTGGCTAAGATGTCAAGTGGTTGATGTAGCCGAGCACCGCCTTGGTGGTGGTCGCCTCGCGGTCTTCTTTTGTGCTCTTGAAGCTTGGACTTGGCGTGAAGTAGGTCTTGTTGGGACTTGTGCATTTGCGCTTGTGGAGCATCTTCATGATGATGATGTCGTTGTCGTGCTTGAGCTCGTAGTAGATGTCGCTCGTCGTCGCTGCAGCACATGTTGCTTGAGGTGACTTGGCCTTCATGGCGATGTTGATCGTGAACGTGATGATGATCGCCATGTAGATGTGGACGAGGACGATTTGCACTTGCATCTTTTTCGCTTCGAGGACTTGTGGTTGACCGCCGCCGCCTTGAGGATGACGAAGGGGAAGAAGACTTGATCAACGCCTAATCTCCTCCATCCTTGCATCTTGCTCCTCTTTATGTGCGGCAAGCTTTTGTCGATGTAGTCCCTTTTCCTTGCTTCGAGTGACGAATGTCGATGGAGATGTTCTCGATGCGCCTCGCAATCTTGATTGTGCGCTTTGCATTTGTCGTTGTAGATCAAGATAGACGCTGGAGATGTAGTTGTTCACGCTGGCCGTTGTTGTCGCAGACCGGAGAGGGAATGCCTTGCCTATCCATCACAAGACTCGAGCAAATATGAGTGGGAGAAAGAGAAGAACGATACCAATGTACCTTTGACCAAAGTTGAAGATGAATCAAGCTCACTCAAATGTGGACAATGAAATAGCACTATTGGTACCAATCCTTGTCGGTTCTCACACCTACACAAGTAAAGCTTATAGTGGAGCTCGTGAGGATAGTGGCACAAAAATTTAATGCAAAATGTTAGCAAGAGTCAATAATGTTGAAAAGATTCACAAATTCGCAAGTGAAACAAATGGACCAATAGCAAAGAATGGCACACGGAAATGCATACACGGATAGATAAATGGGGTCGGCAACCAAGGAATGAGCTCAAATGTGGAATCCACCAAAACGCTCGTGTTGCACAACTCAAGAGAGACGCTAGCACGATTGCTCAATAGGCGGATACGACACTTGTGCACAACCTATAAGATGCGAAATGGATAAACTTTCTATCCCAAGTATGCTATGTATGTATGGTTCCCGGTGTTTCTCTCAAGCATGAATTCATATGATGTAGATTTGACAATCTTATGTGCAATGGGTATGATGCTATGGCACTTGCTCACGAGCTCTTTTGCCTCTTTTTGCTTATAAGCTTTTTTTTCTATGGCCACTTTTGTACAATGCACAAACCAAGATAGCAATTGTGTATATGCGGGAACAAACTTGAGGCACAATGGATGATATGATACCAATATGATATGGTGATGTAGGGTGGAACCCTAATTCGTCGATCTTTCACGCTTGAGGGATCCTACGGAGGGAAACACGAAGAACACGCGAAGCACGAGAGGAAATCACGGGAAGAACGAGAGACACTCAACCGACAAGAGATCAATCACAAAAGGTCTAGATCATCGGCACGAGTGATACATGGTCCAAAATCAACAAAGGAAAGATACAAAGGTAGCCGTTTTCTCCCGGAGGAGGTCTTGAATCCACGAGGGATCTTCCCAGATAGGGGTCTTGAACTGATGGATCTTCTCCAGACGGAGGTCCCGATCTCCGTGGAGAAGTACCGTGGATGAGCAAAGGCTCACACACTAATATGAACTAATCCAATGCTAAGTCTCAAAGTGAGGAGAGGGGTCCTATATATAGAGTCCGGGCGAGGGGTACATGGGCTCAGCCTAACACGCTACAGAAGCGCTGGCCGGACAATCCGGGCGACGGTCCGGATGATCCGGTGGGGCCCGGATGGTCCGTGCTCACGGTGACGGCGCAGGCCGGATGTCCGGTTGGGGTCCGGACGTCCGGCGGGTCCGATGATCCGGCCAGCGTGGAGGTTCTGCTGCTTTGGAGTTAGCGGATCGTCCGGACCGGGTCCGGATCATCCGGCTGTGTCCGGATCGTCCGGCTCTCGTCCGGATCGTCCGCCTCCCCGGTACTTGTTGCTTTCTCCTCTCCGCCTTCACGATGTCTTCCGCTCGATTCTCCTTGCTTCCTAGCCTCTTCATGGTCGACTTTGGTGCCCGAGTATGCATAGAGTTTCCGCTTGAGGTAGTAACCATGTCTCATGTGAATCAAGGAGAGTTGTGAGAGGATTGATGTCACCGGTTTCAAGAGCTCTTGCACGTGCTCGAGTCATCGGTCCTTGTGGTGTTGTAGGTGTTGATGTAGAGTCCATGGGGATGATGGAAGGATGCTCCGCATCATATCCCTCCTTTCAAAGGATCCGACCGGATCTAGTTCTTCATCACCATGGAAAGGCGAGAGGTCTTTGACGTTGAATGTGTCGCCACGCTGTACTTGTCGCTGGTAGGTCGAGCTTGTAGGCGCGTTGTTGTAGCGCATAACACCTTGAAGGGTCCATCGCTCGAGGTAGAAGTTTGACTTTCGCTCGCTGGGGAAGCGCTTTCGCGGTGTAGCCACACGAGATCGCCGATGTTGAAGATCATGGGTTGCTTGTTGATGTTGAGCTTGGTCGCTAGTCGCTGTACTTGGCGCCGATGGTGTTTCTTGTATCTTCATACATCTTCTTGATGTAGCTTGCACGGCACTTGCGCCGAGGTTGGTGCGCTTGTAGAGGTAGAGGTATGATGTCCAATGGGGACAATGGGTTGAAGTCAGAGACGACCTCGGGGGGACTTGCCGGTCGTCGAATGTCTTGGCGCGGTTGTAGGCGATTTCGGCGATGGTAGACACGCCTCCCACTCCTTGATGTTCTTCTTGATCAACACGCCAAGAAGAGTGGAGAGCGTCTGTTTGTCACCTCCGCTTGGCCGCCGGTTTGAGGATGGTATGCGAGGAGAACAAGAGCTTGATTCCGAGCTTGGCGCAAAGAGTTTTCCAAAAGTAACTCAAGAACTTGACGTCATGGTCGGAGACGATTGACTTTGGTACTCCATGGAGGCGCAAGATTTCCTACAAAATAGATTTGCAATATGTGAAGCATCGCCGACTTTGTTGCAAGGAATGAAATGTGCCATTTTGGAAAATCTGTCCACAACAACAAATACGGAGTCCTTTCCATTTTGAGTTCTAGGCAAACCAAGTACAAAGTCCATGCTAATGTCTTCCCAAGGTTGATAAGGAATAGGAAGAGGCATGTAAAGACCATGAGATTGAGCTTTTGACTTAGCTTTATGCATGTTGAGCATCGGGTGGTGAAGCGTGAAACGCCTCAAACATCTTGGGCCAAAAGTAGTTCTTGGAGAGTGTGGCTAAGGTCTTGTCGCTGTCAAAATGTCCCATGAGTCCACCTCCATGAGCCTCTTGCAAAAGGAGCAAACGAAGAGAAGACTCGGTATGCATAGTTTGTTAGCTCTCATAAGATAACAATCCTTGAGGTAATATTGTTCCCAAGATGTATGCGCCAAACACTTAGCATAATGAGGTGCAAACGATGGATCACTAGCATACAAATCTTTGATGTGCTCAAAGCCAATAACATTCAACTCAAGTTGGGTGACAAGCGGCATATGCGTGAAAGTGCATCGGCAACTACATTTTCCTTGCCCTTAATGTACTTGATCACATATGGAAAAGATTCAATAAATTCACCCATTTAGCATGTCGCTTGTTCAATTTAGTTTGACCTTTAAGTACTTAAGCTGCTTTCATGATCGGTGTGGATGACAAACTCATGAGGTCTAAGATAATGTTCCCAAACATGGAGGACACGCACTAAAGCATACAATTCCTTGTCATACACGGATAGTTAAGTTGAGCACCGGAGAGTTTTTCACTAAAATAAGCAATGACTCGCTTTTTCTTGCATTAAAACTCCGCCAATTCCGTACCACTTGCATCACAATGGACCTCAAAAGTTTTGTCAAAATTGGGCAAAGCAAGAATTGGAGCATGAGTAAGCAAAGACTTGAGCTCATCAAAAGCGCTTGATTGCAAAGGTCCCCAAACAAAAGGAGTATTCTTCTTACTCAAAGCATGCAAAGGAGCTGCAATAGTGCTAAAGTTTTTAACAAAGCGGCGATAAAACCTGCAAGACCAAGGAAACTTCGACTTGTTGCAAATTGGTGGGTTAGCCAAGTTTTAATTGCTTTGATCTTAGTTTCATCAACATGGACACCCTTGGAAGAGACAACGAAACCCAAGAAAACCACTTTGTCAACTCCAAAAGTGCATTTTTTCAAGTTGGCATAAAGACTTTCCTTTCGAAGTGTTTGCAAAACAAGCTTAACGTGATCAAGATTCTCTTTCATGGTTTTGCTAAACACAAGAATGTCATCGAAGTAAACCACAACAAAGATTCCAATGTATGGACGGAGTACATGATGCATGAGGCGCACAAAAGTTCCGGGAGCTTCCGATAAACCCATAGACATAACCAACCATTCATATAAGCCAAATTTTGTTTTGAAAGCAGTTTTCCATTCATCACCCTCATGAATGCGATTTGATAATAGCCACTTTTAAGATCAATTTTTGAGAAAAGTTGGCTCCACTAAGTTCATCAAGCATACCATCTAAGCGAGGAATGGGATGCCTATAGCGCACGGTGATAGCATTTATGGGTCTACAATCGAGCACAAGCGGAAACCTCCATCGGGCTTAGGCACAAGAATAACGGGTACGCACAAGGGCTTAAGCTTTCACGCACATGACCGTGTCGATGAGTTGTTGTACTTGCTGTTGAATCTCCTTGGTTTCTTTGGGATTGACACGGTAGGGAGCTTTGTTTGAAGTGGCGCCCGGGATGAGGTCGATTCGATGCTCAATGCCTCAAGAGGAGGTAGACCCGAGGTAGCTCATCGGGGAAAACATCTTGGAATTCCTGCAAAAGAGATTGAAACACCAAAGGTAGCTCATGACTGGTGTTAGTTTTTGGTTCTCCATCCTTGCACACAAGGACAAAGTGCATCACACTTGATGGGTTCTCACACACTTCTCTCATCTCATGTTTGGTGGCTAATAGTATGAGGTTTTTCTCTCTAGGCGAAGAGGAGCTCAAATTTGGCTTGTGGCTATCACTCACTTTTTGGTGGCTCACTTTCTCACTCTTCTCTCTTTGGTTGGTGGCTTGTTTGTCGGCTATTACTTGACTAGGAGACATGGGCCGTAGGACATATTCTTTGCCCTTCATCTTGAAGCTATAGTGGTTTGTACGCCCATTGTGGTAGACACCACGGTCGAATTGCCATGGCCGACCAAGGAGGAGGTGGCAAACGGTCATTGGGACCACATCACACTCCAAAGTGTCTTCATATGTCTGATTTTGAAGGATACTTGGACCGTATGCTCAACTCAGATAGTGCCGAGTCACTTAGCCATTGAACCTTGTATGGTTGCGGATGCTTCTTCTTGACCAATTGGAGCTTGGAGCATAGTTCTTCGCTGCCAAGTTGTGGCAACTACCTCCATCGATGATGACCTTGACGGATCTCCCATTGATGCCGGCCTTTGTGTGGAAGATGTGGCATCGCTGGTCTTCTTCTTGGTGATGTTGAAGTGTCAAGACTTTGGAGACAACAAGAGCGGGCTTGTATCTTCATCACAAAAGACTTGATCATCTTCATCCTCGCTGATGCGCCCGTGCATGGCCACTTGCTCAATAGCGCCCATTTCATCTTCACTCATTGAGTCGTAGGTGCCATCGCTGTGAGTATCATGGCACGCTTGTTGGTGCATTGATATGACTTGTGGCCTCGCCGCCGCAAGTAAAACACTTGAAGGAGCTTGTCTTGACAGTCTCATCGCTTGAGTAGATGATGAAGCACGCGCTTGGAGTTGCTTGTAGTAGGAGGAGGACGACCTGAACTTGTAGAAGTTTTCTTGTAACTTGACTTGTCGTCGCTGCTTGGAAAAGGCTTGGTTGATGTCGGTTGGAGTAGTTGTTGAAGCTTGGTTGTTGGAGAGGTCAGATGTCTTGATGAGTACTTGGCGATTTGAAGTCATCTTGCACTTGTCGCTCCGCCTTTGTAGCTTGATGCACGAGCTCAATGAGGTTGGAGTAGGGTGGAAGTCGGAATCTTCTGATGGGATGGTTGAGTCCATTCACACCGTGCCATTGTTTGCTGCGCTATCTTCCTTGACATTGGCTCAATCATGGCAATTCCATCTCTTTGTATTTTCTTCAACACTTTTTTTTCATGGAGGAGTCAGAGAGCTTGAAGAGATCACGGTAGTAGGTGGGCAAACGTGCTTCAAGATGACATCCTTCATTTGAGCCCAAGTGGTGATTGAGGTTCACTTGCTTGTCGGCGCAAGGACTTGTTCCCACCATATGAGCACATAGTCTTGGAACTCAAGTGATGCCATAGCCATCTTCTTCTGCTCCTCATAGTTGTGCAAACTAAAGATTTTGTCGACCTTCAATGCCCATGAGAGGCAATTTTCAGATCATTGGTTCCATTGAACTTGGGCATTGTGAACTTGAGCTTGCCATTGCGATGTTCTTCTTCTTGTTTTGAGGTCGATGTTGATGATGACGCTTTTGACGGGAGGGTAATCATCCTCATGTTGCTCTTGGTGAGGAGGAAGTTCATGATCAACTTGCTCTTGTTGACCTTTGAGGTTGAGGTTGAGCTTGATTAGCCAGAAGAGCTTTGTTGGGCTTGACGCTATGCACGTGGATGGTAGTTCCTCTCTTGTATTTATTCTAAGCGGCTTCTCTTGATTGGCTACTCTGTCACATCATGCGCGTGTTGGCGCAGAGCTCGAAAGTTGATGATGCTTGAAGGGCGCGCCTTACCTCAAGAGCTTGTTCTTTTTCTCGTTGTTGTTGTTGAAGACGCTGAGCTTCTGCTGTGTTTGTTGTTCTTGGAAAAGATGAGGACATCAATACCATTGTTACACCCACAGCCCCTCGCTGCTATACATACCGGGACCAATTACTAGAGCTCACGCACGCCAACTAAAATTACTGTACTTTCGCTTCTTGGTAATGATTCTAATGTTCATGAGAATATGATGTCTGCTTAAATTGGATACATTTGTTTTGCTTACAAATGAAGGGCCTAGCTTGGAGAAGGATGAACATTGGAGCAAGAACACACATGGAGTTGATGGCATGCGCAAGGGATCAAGAACGGAGTTACAAGTGATGATTTCAGTGACTTTGAAGCCACCATATAGTGAGTGTGATGAAGCCTTGGACGAAATATACAAGATGCCACTTCATAATATTCGCTCCATAGGCTATTCTAGGTGCTAAGGCCACCTTATTATTGGGCCAGCCCATGTAATTTCGAAATACATTAGTATAGGCTATTTTAGAGTCCGTGATGTGTGGGGAAACAAGAGATAGGGTTAGTTTCGGACCCTCCACCAAGGGCCACGAAATTCAATTCTCTTCCATATATATACAGCCCTTAGGGCACCGCTTAGACTTGGTTTTGTTTAGATCAAAAGTTCGCCATAGCTGCAACTTCACAGCATTTCGCTTTGTGTTCAACTGACTGGGACAAAGGCGCCACAGAACCCCACCTTGATCAATAAAGCTTTCATCTTATATTCGCAATATCCAGATTGCAATCTCAATTTCTTGCTTGTTCTTCGTTTGCTCGGCAGGAAATAGACCGTGGTCAGGGTTGATCGCAACGGCTGTGGTCAATAACCTCTGGAGTTGGTTTAGCGACAGTTATAAGACGACGCCCTCGCACGTCAGAGTCGATCGCCAAAGTTCTACTCTCCACTAAAGCGTAAATCCACCATCTCATCAAAGACGAGACACTCTGCCTCTGTCAACCTTCACCTTTTGTCGTCCGAAACCACTCCTCCGCTTAGGGCCCAAAATTTTCCAAAAACGCGACGGGATAAAAAATTTTTCTTCGCTATCCTATTTTTAGGTGTTTCTAAGCTTTATTGAGCCAGTCGCCGTTATAGAAAGTTTTTTTTGACCCGCTTCCAGCTTTTGGGTCCGGCAGTCAAAAAAAAGTGGTCGAAAAATTTCGTGTCCATCCCGTCAGTTTGACCCGGGAAGAGTTTTGAGACACTCGCCATTATAGTGATTTTTTCGCAAAAAAAGCAGCGCAAAAAAAGAGAGAAAAAAAAATTCAGAGTGTGCTTTTCCTTTGTTGACGCAGCAGCGTCCGTGATTTTGTTAGTGTTCTAGGCTCGCGCTTCTAGCACGGGTTCAGCCTAGGACCAGCATAAAGACTGCTTGCTGAGCGCTTATTCACCTTTTGCATCTCTGATTTGATTATTGCTGACCCTTTTGCTACCATATTATAAGCCTTCCCAGCTCCACATACATCTACGCCGCATGCTTGATTCTCCCTGGTAATCGCTATAGCCAAGCTTTGAGAGTTTTGACTACAACGGTTGCCGATCACCACCGCTGCTGCCGGGTAAGAACCGGTAAGAATTTGAGATTTGTTCACGGATTTGTGACTGCCCACCACACCACCACCACCACTTCCTAGTAGTCTCAGAGGGATCATATTCTTGTGTGTTTTATTGTGCTAACCATGGCGTGAACACAGGCCGATGAGCCTGATTGGGAGAACCGGACAAACAAACAGCTACATGATAAGTTTCAGCAAATGATGATTGGACAGCAAGATGTGGTAAACAGATTTGACGAGGCCATGGAGAAGATAGATGGCATTGAGAAGACGCTTGAAACAAAGCTTGATAGCAAGTTTGATGAATTGCTCGCTGCTTTTCCACAACCACCGCCCAAGCTGCACCTATCGCACCTCTGCAACGACAAACAACCACGCCTCTTCCGAATCAGTATGGACGAGCTCTCAAGTGTTCCTATTGAGCCAGACAAAATTCTCAAAGTCACCGCTATCGCTGTTGGTGCTTGGTGCTTCGCTACTGCTGTTGCTGGCACCGACGAGGATGATTATGGAAGATTACGAGGATGAGGTTGATCAACATCGAACTACGCAGGCAACCACCAAAGCACCACAACCACCAGGTCGCCCACATGCAAATAATGGCAATGTTAGGGCTCCCTCAGGTACGAGATCATGACCATCTCCCTAAACTGAAATTGAATATTCCACCATTTGAGGGTAGATATGTTCTCGATATATCTTACTTGGGAGTTAGAAACCGAATAACGATTTACATGTTTACAATATCCCGAGGAGAGACGGTTCCTCGCTGCTATTTGTGCTTTCACTAGCTTTGCATGTGTTTGGTGGTCCCAACATTGTAGATTATATCCTGTTCCAAACTACTTGGGCTGCTTTGAAAACTGCTATGCATCTGCTGGGTTCCACCATATTATCAACGTGAATTACTTCAAAATTGCAGCGCTTAAGACAAGGAAAAATTCTGAGAAGAATATTATCGTGAATTACAAACTGGCTTGATTAGATGTGGTATTGTTGAGGAGAATGAAGCTATGCTTGCACGCTTTCTGGTGGATTAAATAGAGAGATTCAGACCATTCTAGACTATAAGGATTATAATAATATCACTCGCTTATTCCATCTTGCTTGTAAAGCTGAACGTGAAGTGCAGGATCGACAGGCATTGGCGCTGCACTAACTTTTCTCGCAGGTCGACCCTTCATCATGGACACCACGCATCATCTACTTCCACTACATTATCACCTCCTTCAGTGCCACCTCCAACTGTGGATACAAGAAAGCAGGCACAACCACCACTATCTGCCAAGAGCACACCTGCTGGCCTGCACAGTAGCTCTTCTTCCATGGCCAACAGGGCACACAAGGATATTATTTGTCGTCGCTGTAAGGGAAGAGGACATTTTAGCAGAGAATGCAAATCTCAGCGGTGATGATTGCTACTGAGGATGGTGGGTATGAGTCCGCTTAGTGACTATGATGAGGAGATTTTGGCTCTATTACACATGAGGAACACGGTGGAGATGATTCTCGATCATGAGACACAATACATGGCTGCTCAAGATGCCGACAGGTATGAATGTTTAGTTGCTCAACGTGTTTTGAGTGCAGGTTACAAGCTGAGCAAAATCAGAGGCATAATTTGTTCCATACAAAGGAGTTGTGAAGGAACGCTCTATTCAGGCCATCATAGATGGAGGGAGCTGCAACAACTTGGCTAGCATGGAGATGGTGGAGAAGCTATCTTCACCACAAGACCACATCCACATCCTTACTACATCCAATGGTTCAACAACAGCGTAAGGTGAAGGTAACACGCATCTGTTCGTGTGCATTTTAGTATCTCTACATATGCTGATTATGTTGATTGTGATGTGGTACCTATGCAAGCATGTTCCTTGTTACTTGGTAGACCATGGCAATTTGATAAAATTTCGTACACCATGGTAGAAACAATCAAGATATACTTGTTCATAAGGATAAAATATTACTTTGCTTCCTATGACTCCTGAGTCCATTTTGAAAGATGATATTAATAGAGCTAATAAAGCAAAACAGAGAAAAATAAGAGTGAAAATCAGATTGTGGCAAAAGAATTTGAGCAACACATGAAGCCTAATAATAAACCATCTACTGCTGCTTTGAAATTAAATTGAAAAGTGCATGTTTATTTGCCACCAAATCTGATATTGATGAGCTAGATTTTGGCAAATCTATTTGCTATGCTTTTGTGTGCAAAGAGGCATTATTTTCATTCGAGGACGTGTTTTCCTTTGCCCCTGCTGTCACTAACATTTTGCAGAGTTCACCGACGCCTTTTCCACAAGACGCCACCGGATTACCACCTATTCGAGGGATTGAGCATCAAATTGACTTAATTCCCCGTGCATCATTACCCAACCGCACCATACCGCATCAATCCAGGAGGAGACGAAGAGATTATGCGCCAAGTACAGTGAGCTGCTCGACAAAGGTTATATACGCTAATCCTTTAGTCCTTGTGTCGTTCCTATTATTCTAGTGCCGAAAAAGGATGGTACGCCACGATGTGTGTGTTGATTGTAGAGGCATCAATAATATTACTATTCGTTATCGCCACCCTATTCCTAGGCTAGATGATATGCTTGATGAATTGAGTGGCTCTACAATATTCTCCAAAGTTGATTTATGAGTGGATACCATCAAATTCAGATGAAATTGGGAGATGAATGGAAACAGCATTTAAAACTAAGTTTGATTATATGAGTGGTTAGTCATGCCTTTTGGGTTAACTAATGCACCTAGTACTTTCATGAGATTAATGAACGAAGTTTTACGTGCTTTCATTGGACGATTTGTAGTTTATTTTGATGATATAACTGATTTATAGCAAATCTTTGGAAGAACATTTGGAACATTTACGCGTTGTTTTTAATGCTCTCACGTGATGCACGCTTGTTTGGTAACCTTGGGAAGTGCACCTTTTGCACCGATCGAGTATCTTTTTCTTGGCTATGTTGTTACTCCACAGGAATTGAAGTTGATAGCCAAGATTGAAGCTATTGAGAGTTGGGTCACGCAGCTCCAAACGGTCACACAAGTGAGGAGTTTCTTGGCCTCGCTGGTTTCTATAGGCGCTGCTAGAGAGATTTCAGCACCATTGCTGCACCTCTCAACGAGCTTACAAAGAAGGATGTGCCTTTGTTTGGGGTACCGCACAGAAGAAGCCTTCACGGTATTGAAAGCTAAGTTGACACATGCCCTTTACTCCAACTTCCTGATTTTAATAAGACTTTGAGCTTGAATGTGATGCTAGTGGAATTGGATTAGAGGTGTGTTATTACAAGATGGCAAACCTGTTGTATACTTTTCTGAAAAATTGAGGGCCTAGTCTGAATTATTCTACTTATGATAAAGAATTATATGCTCTTGTTCGGACTTTAGAAACATGGCAACATTATTTATGGCCCAAAGAATTTGTTATACATTCTGATCATGAATCTTTGAAACATATTAAAAGTCAAGCTAAACTGAATCGAGACATGCTAAATGGGTTGAATTCATTGAGACTTTCCTTTATGTCATTAAACACAAGAAGGGTAAAGAAAATGTTATTGGTCGATGCATTGTCTCGTCTGCTATACTATGCTTTCACAACTTGACTTCAAAATATTTGGTTTGGAGACCATCAAAGATCAATATGTGCATGATGCTGATTTTAAAGATGTATTGCAGAATTGTAAAGAAGGTAGAACATGGAACAAGTTCGTCATTAATGATGGATTGCTTGCTCTAACAAGCTATGCATTCCAGCTAGTCTGTCTCGCTTTTGTTGTTGCAGGAGGCGATGGAGGAGGACTAATGGGACACTTTGGCGTGAAGAAGACCGAGGATATACTAGCTACACATTTCTTTTGGCCAAAGATGAGACGGATGTTGAGCGTTTTGTTGCTCGCTGCACACATGTCAAAAAGCTAAGTCACGACTCAATCCTCATGGTTTATATATGCCTTTGCCTGCACCTCAGTGTTCCTTGGGAGGATATATCTATGGACTTTGTTTTAGGTTTACCTTTAACAAAGAAGGAGGGATAGCATATTTGTTGTCGTGGATAGATTCTCAAAATGGCACACTTATACCATGTCATAAAAGCGATGATGCTGTATCAATGTTGCTGATTTGTTCTTTCGTGAAATTATTCGCTTGCATGGTGTGCCAAATACTATTGTTTCAGATCGTGATACTAAATTTCTTAGCCACTTTTTGAGATGTTTATGGGCTAAGTTAGGGACTAAACTACTTTTTAGTACTACTTGTCACCCCCAAACTGATGGACAAACTGAAGTAGTCAATAGAACATTGTCTACTATGCTTAGGGCTGTTTTGAAGAATAATAAGAAAATGTGGGAAGAATGCTTGCCTCATATTGAATTTGCTTATAATCGCTCATTGCATTCTACTACTAAGATGTGCCCTTTGAAATTGTGTATGGTTTCCTACCGTGCACCTATTGATTTATTGCCTCTTCCATCTTCGGAGAAGGTTAATTTTGATGCTAAAGAACGTGCTGAATTGATTTTAAAAACGCATGAGTTAACTAAGGAAAACATTGAGCGTATGAATGCTAAATATAAACTTGCTGGAGATAAGGTAGAAAACATGTTGTGTTTGCACCCGGAGATCTTGTTTGGTTACATTTATGTAAGGATAGATTTCTGATTTGCGCAAATCAAAGCTAATGCCACGTGCTGTTGGTCCTTTAAAGTGTTGGAGAAAGTAAATGATAATGCATATAAACTTGAGCTTTCCTCGCAGATTTTGGGGTTAGTCCCACTTTAACATTGCAGATTTGAAGCCATATTTGGGTGAGGAAGATGAGCTCCGCCGAGGACTAACTTCATTTCAAGAAGGGAGGATGATGAGGACATCAATACCATTGTTACACCCACAGCCCCTGCTGCTATACATACTGGACCAATTACTAGAGTCACAAGACGCCAACTAAATTACCTGTACTTTCGCTTGGTAATGATTCTAATGTTCATGAGAATATGATGCTGCTTAAATTGGATACATTTGTTTTGCTTACAAATGAAGGGCCTAGCTTGGAGAAGGATGAACATTGGAGCAAGAACACACATGGAGTTGATGGCATGCTAAGGGATCAAGAACGGAGTTACAAGTGATGATTTCAGACTTTGAAGCCACCATAAGGAGTGCATGAAGCCTTGGACGAAATATACAAGATGCCACTTCATAATATTCGGTCCATAGGCTATTCTAGGTGCACACCTTATTATTGGGCCAGCCCATGTAATTTCGAAATACATTAGTATAGGCTATTTTTAGAGTCCGATGTGGGGAAACAAGAGATAGGGTTAGTTTCGACCCTCCACCAAGGGCCACGAAATTCACCCCTCTTCCTCCATATATACAGCCCTTAGGGCACCGCTTAGACTTGGGTTTTGTTTAGATCAAAGTTCGCCATAGCTGCAACTTCGCAGCATTTCGCTTGTGTTCAACGACTCGCACAAAGGCGCCACAGTAACCCCACCTTGATCAATAAAGCTTTCATCTTATATTCGCAATATCCAGATTGCAATCTCAATTTCTTGCTTGTTCTTCGCTTGTCAGAGAAATAGACCCTCGTGGTCGTTGATCGCTTCACGCGCGTGGTCAATAACCTCTCGGAGTTGGTTTAGCGATTATAGGCGCGACGTCCTCGCACGCCAGAAGTCGGATCGCCAAAGTCGATTTCCACCAAAGCGAATCCACCATCTCATCGAAAGACGGGACACCTCTGCCTCTATCATGGTGTAGGCGCGCCGTTTGTTCTTGTTGGTGACGAAGACGTTGTCGTTTTGAGCTTGAGCAAACGCCATTTGGCTCGATTTAGGACGAGGAACTTTTGCTCTTGGAGATTCTTGTCGTAGCGGTTGCGAGATGCATGACGGTCTTGACGCTGCTCGACGAAGAATGTTCGATGACGGTGTACTTGTGTCGCAGAATGAGTCGCCGGAGTGGCGACTTGAGTGGCTCCGCCTTGAGTGTGAAGAGGTAGAAGTACGCCGTTCACCAACAAGGCGCGGATCTCGCCCATTCTTGCATCATTCTCTTCTTGTGCGCTACGAGTTTGTTGTCGAAGTAATCTCGCACGCTTTCGGAGAGTCGCAAGTCGGTGGAGAGGTTGTCGGCGCGTTCGCCAATGCTTGTTGCTCTTGATGGAGAGCTCATTGCGCGCCAAAGAGGTGGCTCTTGGTGACGATGATGACATGTCGCCGCCTTGCTCGATGAAGAGAGGATTTGTAGAAGAACTTGGCCTATCCATCATTTCAAGCAAATTGTGAGTGGAAGAAGGAGAAGAATGAATACCAATGTACCTTTGACTGAAGTTGAAGATGAATCAAGTTCACTCAAATGCGGACAATGAAATAGCACTATTGGTACCGATCCTTGTCGATTCTCACGCCTACACAAGTAAAAGCCTTCGTGGAGCTTGGTTAGATGGTGGCACAAAATTGATTGCAATTGTTAGCTTGACTCAAAATGTTGAAGAAGATTCGCAAATTCGATATGCAACAAGTAGACCAAGCAAGTAGTTGTACACGGAAACACACACGCAAATAGATAAATGGGATTGTGCAAACCAAAAGTGAGCCAAAATGTGGAATCCATTTAAAATGCTCTTGTTGCACAATACTAGAGAGACGCTTAGCACGATTGCACAATAGGCGGATACGGAGCTTGTGCACATCCTACTAGGTAAAAATGCAACGATCTCTATCCCAAGTATACTATATGTATGGTATTTCGTGCAATGATCCAAGATGATCTTATATGACAATCTTAATGTTGTATGATGCTATGCTTGTTGCTTATAAGCTCTTTGCTTATCTTTCCTCTTTGCTTAAAAGCTTGAGTGGCTCTTTTTCTTTGAGCTCTTTTCTTATGCAAACTTGACTTAACTAAGATAGCAATTGTGTATGGATGACAACTTTGTGACACACAAGTTGATTTTGAGATATGCACCTCGATTGTATGTATGATATGGTGTATGCAACTAATGTGCACAAGTCACGCTGCCGGCAATACTCAATGGCTAGTCTCGTGGGTAAGCAACACTAAAGATGGTATATGATGTTTATCAATGCAATTGCAAGGTATGACAAAGATGTCGCCGATGTTACCGTCTCAGAGCTAAGATGAGTAGTCGATCAAAATGAGCGCTTGTTGTTGATGTCACACCGCGCCTAGATAGCCAAACACAAAAGGACACGGAAATCTCACTCAAATTGTCGAACTCAAAATCGAATGGTAGTAATGGAGGTTGAGTCTTGGGGTTTGGCGAGTGGAAATGGTGGTGGATAGGGTGGGAGGGTGTATATGTGTGGAAGGTGGTGGTGGTGGATGGGCTGCAGAATCTGCAGCTTCGGCAGAGAAGCCGGATGATCCGGCCAGAGTCGGATGATCCCGGCGAGTCCGGATGATCCGGACTTGGTCCGATGATCCGGCAGGTCAACCACGCACGGAATGGCTCGGAAGAACTCAAAATGGGGTGGAAATTGACGATTTCGGGATTTTGGGTGGATTTCTAGGGGAAAAGGTGGGGAAACACAAGATCCACGAGTTACACACCGCCACGGATCAAAAACAACAAAACATCATCAAAACTAACAAATCACAAAAAATTTGGGGGTATTTTTGTGGGGATTTTCGGTTTTAGGACGAAAACAACAAAATCAAGCTAGAAATCACGAGGTAGGGGCTCCAAAAACGTGATC